>JTDE01000263.1:274479-315873 GCA_014338405.1 Paragonimus skrjabini miyazakii
GGTTATTTTGATATAACTATTTTGAATGATCCAGGTGGGTCAATCTGATGACCTGTTATCATGAGGTGTCTGGCAATTGATGATGCCGATCGTCACGGAAACACCGCGAATGAGAGGTGCACCAAAAATACACAAGGAAGAAATGCGACTGCGACGAATTTTGTGTATAAACAATTTGGCATATTATAAAGTTGGTTGAAATTTCGGACCCCATTCGTAAAATGTTACCCCCTCCACTGCCTAAAGGATTCCTTTGAACTAACAGAGACATCAGAAGGAGTGTCGGTGAGTTCACAAGTTGTGTATTAAATTGACGTTGATTCACTTTTCACGAACATTCCGCTTCGACAGACAGTTAAGATTTTATGTGATTTTATTTCCAGCCAAAACTGTGATATTGAAAATCCATCGGAATAGCTTAAGGATCTCATTTTACTGTGCACAGAAAATGTCAGGTTAAAGTTTGAAGGACTTTTCTATAGACAATTAGATGGAGTGGCTATGAGTAGTCCGTTAGGCCAACATTAGCCGACATATCCTTGGTAATGGTAGAATGACAATTCCCAGAGAATATGGCCAAAACCGTATTATACAAACGATTTGTTGACGATGTTTTGAATTTTACGAATACTCATCATTTTGATTTAGTTCCTAATCTTCTTAAATCTATTCATCCGAACCTATCATTGTCTCACGAAAGTGAAGCATACGGTAGTTTAACATTCTTAGATATGCTCAACACTAGGCGTGGGGGTGGAACAATACAGCGATCGGTCCATCGCAAAGCAACATGGGGCGGACAACATCTCCAGTTCTCCATCTTTGTTCCGATATCATACAAGCGAAGTTTGGTCACAACCCTATTTTATAGGGCCAGACATATTTGCACCCCCGACAGGCTGCAGATAGAACAAAACATGCTGAGGAACAAGTTGCTGGCAAACGGATATCCTGAAAAGTTAACTGACATTCATAGCTGGAGTAACAAATGCAATGATCCAGTGCAAACAGCTCAAAAGAAAGGCATTCTTATTTTTACAATTCAAAGGCGATAATCTGTCAAATGACAAAGTACAAATTACAATGTACTCTATCCCGTACGTACGCAGCAGCCCAATTACATTTAGTTCAAACCGCCAAAGGACCCGTTCTACACAATCGCTAACGCAGTTTGTTTGACCAATCTGTCTCTCACGTTGTTTACCAGATCACCTGCAGTTGCGGTGACGTTTACATAGGCAGAACAGATCGACAGCTATCTCAGTGAGTGGCAGAACACATCCCAAACTGGTTAAAACAACTCATGACAGAGCAATCTGAAACCGGTGAATCGGTTGGTGGAAGCCCCGCATCATCGATTGCCAGACATCTCATGATAACAGGTCATTAGATTGACCCACTTAGATCGCTCAGAATATTGTTACATCAAAAGAACCCAAAGCTACTGACCTCTAGCGAAGCCATGTTGATTAGAACTCACCAGCCGACGCTATGTGCACAAAAGTGGTTGAAACAACCTATAGGGTTGCCGTGGTGGTGAGGAAATAATACATGATTTGACTGTATATTTGACTGTATGATTTGACTGTACATGATTTGACTGTCTATCTCTATTTGTACGTCATACATATAAACCACATGTTTTACGTTTGCGACTGATGAGAGTAAACGAACTGTTAACATATCGCAACCTGTCTTCTTCTACACTGACAAGAAACAAATCCTTACGTGGTAAGTTCCAGATCACTGTGACCAAACGCAACTATACCCCGTTCAGATTAAGAACGAATGTTTACTAATGTTCGCAGTTTACCCAAAGATGAGTGGTGTGAACATGCTGAGAGTGGTATTTGTGTAAGGAGTATGTTGTGAAATAATAGTTCATCGGTTTCAAGAGAAGGTAGGCCGCAAGTTATTCACAACACAACTGTCAGATTACAATGTACGACCAAAAAGATTAACAAACAAGATCAATTCCGGATACGTACATGATTGTTGAAACACAACACAGTCGTTACTCGTCGATACAGTGAAGAAAAGCCTTTAGGTGCCAGCTGTATAATTCTTTTAGTGTCCGACACTCAGTTAAACCCTGAAATTCTGTTCACCGAGTTATCTGCCAAGACACGTACCCTCATGTCTTCCGAAAACGGGAGATCCGGTTTTTTTGTATTATTTCTGCTTACGAAGAAAAGCCATTCAGAAAATGATTAAAGATGCATATCAGTTCCTGAAGTCAGCCGGCTATCATCTGAATGATATCGTGCATTTGTCTATAGGCCAGACTATTGCAGTTTTCATGTTGACTAAATTTGACGTCTGCTGAAAAGGTGCAATCAAAAATCAGACTATCCCCATTGGTTGAGAACTTGACTGGTGCTGGCTTATTCCATCGATTGTTGATTCATTTATAAGGTGTCCATATCAAGGTTTGCTCCAAAGCTAACGTGCGTTCATGTAGCACGATTGTCCACTCAGTGTGAATTTGCTTCGCGTGTCATATACGTATGCGCTTCTTGATAGCGAACTAAAAGTACATAATGGGTTAGCTTGTTCCTATGAAGTTCACGACTTCTTACGGTGACATATTATGGATATCATAACCTACGTTTATCTCAGTTAGTAGCAGACGTATCAACGAGTGAACCACGACATTATACATTCAGACCGCGACCAGAATAGTAAGTAACTCTATGGTTTTATGGGTATATTTTTTATGGGCATATATATTGCATGATACTTATTTGGAGAATAGCAAAAGATGAATAAATGTAAGATTCCGTGATTAATTCAATCGGCCAAAGAAATTTGTAACAACACTTAGTTTGATTTACTAGTCTTCAAGTTTCAGAAGAAACACCATGCCTGTTGTTTCTGTCGCTGGTTCGAATCCAGCCGAAGCCCTGACTTTTCACAGCTGGGTCTCATCTAAAATCATAAATCTGCCACACTATTCATTAATAATATATTTTTAGGTAATTTTTAAACAAACCTGTAACCTTAAAGTAAATTAGTACGAATATTTGGCGACCTAATGGGGCATTGTAGATTGGAAGGAAGTTGCTGGAAAATATAACGTTGAATTGTGCCGTTGAGGCAATCCAGAACTGAAGACAACTATCAAATGAGGAATTATAACTCATATTTCGACTTGAAGACTTTTGCCAGTAGACGATTGTTACAACATAAAACATTTAAGTCATCGCCAGCTAATTAACCAATAGCGAAATTTGGGTGTATTGATCGCAAACAGTAATTCGATCTAACTGTATCGCTTTCGCAATTAAGTGTACCGGCTTCATGATGAATGCTCAAAAATGTGTTTGTTTGCATATCTCCGGATGACAGCAATGTATAAATTGTTGTAGAAAATGGTTCCTGTTGCGGCTAATTTTGCCTTATGTGAAACGAAATTCTTCTCATAATTAGTCTAAATACGAGAGTTCAGTGGAATTGTACACAAATGAAAGTTTTTCAAACAGTCGGAGTGAAATGTGTGAAAAATGTAGGTTCGGGAAACATAATGTTCTTCAGTATACACAATAGTAAGTTGGGATACGTACAAGATGAAACAGGTTTCCGCATGAGTTAAACATAGGTTCAACTTCACGGATTTTGGGTTAGTTGTAGTTTATTCAAAACAGACAGAAGACTTCGCGGGAGGTCAGCACTTTGATTTACTTTCAACGACCACCAACGTAAAACCACCAGATCTTATGTAAACTGGTTAGTCTGTCTCCTACGTGAAATAGCAGTTCATTTTCAGCTACAGTGGTATCTATATAGGCAGGACAGATCGACCCTTGCATCAGCGTTTGGTGGAGCACATTCCTAAAGAGTCATCAACCGTAATATAAAAAAATGACCTGCTGACTGTAACGAGTTCGAAGAACCAGTCTTCATCGGTCGCCAGACACACCTTACCAACCGGTCACCGAGATATTCCTGCCAGATCGTTCAAGGTGTTACATAATCGTAACCCGAAATTGTTAGCGATTAGTGAAGCAATGCTAATCAGATGACATCGGCCAGTTTTGTACGCACAGAGGGTGTGACGCACTGTCAGCGTACGAAAGCTCAACTCTATGTGGTTGGTTCACGTAATTGTTAATGCGACGTGCAATTCGTAAAAAAAATTGATGATTCTACGTTGACGACTGATGAGAGTAAATTGTGAAATATATGTTTTCTATGTTTTGACTAAATGAATGAAGGGAACTGAGTGTTATAATTACGACTACTTTTGGCAGTAATCGAATGAAAATAATCACTGGTTGTAGAAATGTGAATGCACAGCCTCTGAATTATTTGTTATCCATAACATAGAGAACCCTCAAATAGAAGTTACTATCCTTCATGCGAAAATAAGCGCTTTGGGCTTGTAAAAACAATCCCAATTTTAATACAATTTTAAATATTTATTCACATTGATATACAGGAACTGCACGATGCACTCTTGATCTATTACTCGCTTTTGTGCTTACTGAAAGGTTTCGAGATTTGTTCAAGATGGGCAATCACAACACAACTGAACAACCAGCATCTACAACGTACAAACAAACACACTAAAGGCAACGGGTTTAGTTCCAACGAAGCTGTCATTTATTTAGGTTGATGGACTTGCACATCTTATGTGTCTGGCACCATGTGGTTTCTTAAATGTCTGACTGAGCCAAAATGTTTCGTTCGGCAAGTGTTTAATCCGTCGAATAGTAAACAAGATAAGAAATGTCGAATATCCAAGCCCCCCAGCGGTCATATAAAATATGGGCCGTCTGATTTTTGTGGCTCTCTGCAGTCGAATTTAAATGTAAAGTATTTTAAGAACATGAAATTCATCAGGTTATCTGGATTGATTCAACACAATATAAACCGTGCATTTATTGTTGGTTGCCTTGTAGTTCAAGTTTTTATTAAATGAGCGATTTCTAAACGTGACCATCACAAACTAGGGGCAAAAAACCCTAGAGAAAAGGGTTGTTAAAAAACACTTTCAAGGAAGGAAAGTACAAACGACAGTGTCAATAAATAGGTGAACCACTCCCACAAATAGGGGAATCATACAAGAAAATGATGCACATATGACAGTTGCAATGCTTTTCTTTTTAAACAGTAAGGCTTTCTATACTGATTAGCCTGCGAAAACTGACCAGTGCTATTGGCTTTGAATAATGTGTAATTGCGGCGACGGCGCATTAAGTGGTTACGTTTATGCAACTGCACCTCAATCATAACCATGTACATGTACAGAAGTATTTGGTTATATCAAGTAATTTTGCCGATGTGTTTGAAATGGTTTTACACCGGTTGATCAACCAGGCGGGCACGTTTATGGTAAAGAGTAACTCAGCCTTGATTACACTCTGTGGTGAAATTGCCAGTTGCGTAACATGCAAGCTGTCAAAACACAGGGTGCGTGCATTAAAACAAGAAGCCTAATAACTTATCCAAGAAAGCGCACGTGCTAAGCGGATATGGACCGAAAACTTAGTAAAACATGATCATAGCTTACATGACTTGACAGAAATAAGACACATATGTGTTAAACTAAAACCGTTTCAGTTTCTCTGAGTCGTCGAGTGCCGGTAGACCAGAGATTGAAGTCAGTGATCAAACTCAGAAACCGAGACAATGGTCCGAGTTAGGAGTTTGTTGGCATGTGACCCTCTGTTGACATCAGTCAGTCACAACGACTACAGCGAAATTGCGGACAACTGCTTCGTCCATGTTACCTTGCGTTCGCACAGCGTACAAAGGGAAATCAGATGGAGGTACCGTCGATAATCATCATAATAGCAGAACATCGCATGTTTACGGTCAAGAGACTTACGCACTTGACTACGGGGTCGCGGTTAACTGTTTCGTAGGAGCATTGGTGGATAATTCCTATTTTGTAAGCCAGCCATAAGCGTCTGATCATTTTAAATTTACAAAAAATGCGTTACACCTGGGTAGTTGTATGTATTTTTAATGCCGATTTTGCTCGTACTGTTTACTTGGCAGGCAGATATGCAGGGGGTATGTGAAAAAGTACACCAGATAATGGACTAAATCGTAGTAGATCCGCTTATAATCAATAGACTGATCAAACTGGAATTCGTAAAAATGTTTGCGATGCCTTCTTTCAGTCAACTGATTGGTCAATACCATGATAATAAGTCTGAATTCATAGAGATTATATAAATTTGTAGAAGCCATGGACATTGATCAATCAGAAATGCTCAAAAACATGGCACGTCAAGTTGCACACACCAATTCGTAGCATAATGCTGCTTATGTTATACCGAAAAAGCTGAACTATGCTTAATCACAAAAAGAAAGTGCACCGTAGTCATCACGAAGAAATTTAAATATCATCCGATCCGGTAGACAGGAAGATCAAGCTTTATTTGTTCATGCTTACAAGCACGGAAGAAATCGTCTTCACTTGCGATTAATGTTCGAAACGTAGATGCCAGACTTGATGGACTACTGAATATTCAAGGAAAGTCCATATATGACGTAGTGTACCAATAAAAAGTGGAATTTATATGTCATACGACTAATTTGATATTGTCTATTTTTTGGGTAACCTAGAAAAAGGAATCGTAAAAATGTGTCTTAAAGATTACTACGGTTGATGTTACGTTAGCTGAGCAAAAACCAGATCGTTCCACTTGGCGGCATAGTTCTACGGAGAACTGATGAATTTAGAGAGAATGTTTGCATGAGAAACTGAATGAAACTGAATAACATGGTTTTCAGCCTTTTGCCACCTCTTTTTTCTCAATCGAGTGTTTATCATGATGTATGCAAACAGTTGATTTCAGTAACCACTAGTAAACAGGTATGATATAAAAGCTTTAATATGCTACCCAATGTGGAGCGTTTTACTGAGGTGAATATTATGCGGATGTGATCATATTGAAACATATCATCAATCGGTTTAGTATTTTAAATTGGATATTAATATTCTGTCTACATCGAGGTGTAGTTAGAAGAGAAGTATTCACATTTCGAGGTTTTAGTCAGAAACTACTATATCAAGCTGTTCGTGTGTTAAGTATACACACAGTACCTGACGACTGTGCGATTAGATGAGACAATCAAAAGCCATTGCTTTGTGCCTTGGACGGTGGTTGAAGCCCTTGTTGTAAAACTCGTCGACGCAAGACAGGCAATTTGTTATGCTGACGCCGATGAACTTGCTCACAGCATGACTGTTGCTTGCGCAGTCTATATGGGTGAAGGACATGTTTGTTTTCAAGTGTGCCACATTTGTAGTCTAATATGTCTGGGAGACAAATGAGAACTCAAGCCACTTGCCACTCATTCTACTTGTGAAGGTCAGTTTCATCGATCCTCAGAAATAATGCCGAAATGGACTGGAGGTGGAACAAAGTCGTTCAGTGGTAAAGCACTACAGGGTTACTTAGCTTAAGATGTAAGGATTATTGTGTATTTGTTTTTTCGTTTGTTAGTCTAGAATTGCTAGTTTACTGAAGAGAGAGAGGAAGGTGATACTGATATCAATTACCTATCGCACGATGAAGGCTTCGAAACAAGGCATTGTAAATATCCAGTGTTTAGATGCCGTGAATACCTGTTACTGTGTGGCGGTGCAACATATATTTTACATACAGAAGCATCCTTTATATCAGGTAAATACCTTAAGGATTGAAATTGGAAGATTCAGATTAGTTTACATCTGGATTATTTCATATTTTAGATTCAATCTCAAATACATACTTTGTTCGTTTGGGTCAATGAAACCCGTGATTTCAATATAAATGAGAGGTTTGTGATCTCGGGGTAGTCAATTGGAATGAACAGAGTCTCTCTACTCATTCTTCTTTCGAAACGGCCAGATACTCTGAATACTACTGACACAGGGTTACGGTTAAGCGTTTGGGTGTAACTGATCAAACATGCCTATTGCGAGGTTACTGGATTCAAGATTAACATGCTGTTCTCATAAACACGACGTTCAGGGCGCTAACGTCAGCTCCGATAAGAATATACACTTCTAGTGAACTCCTGTAAGAGTGAAACACGAATCTACTGCTTCTTTTTAAAGTGGACTGACCGAAAGTTTCACCTGAATGCAAGGACCGCAACCATACGTGATTGATGTTCAGTTTGAACAACATATTTACTTCCAACATAATTTGAGCCAAAGGATATTAATTATAACAGAAAAGTGTTGCATTTTGGGAGTTCTCCGGAGGTCCCATCTAGTAAGTATTTCGTCTTGCTAATACGAAACTGGAAGATGGGTCTGGTTGTACTGAGACTGGATGGCTGTAATTTTTTTGATGCAGGTTAAACTGCCGTTCACTTCACACAAACAAAGTGGTAGATGAATCCTCTTCATCTGTGAACGTCAACTACGCAAAAGATTTTCAACTGGTTGAAATAAAATAAATACTTTCTTATATCCAGTTCTGTCGTTTTGTTGTTGAAGTTATTGATTCAATGGGACAAGTTAGTGTCTCTAATTCGGACTACATACTCCCGTGGAGTCAATTCCGATCAAGGCTTTATAGATTTAGATGTTGTATCAACACAAAAGATGAGGTTATCGAAGAACAAACATACAGATAAAAAAGTTTCATTCACTGGCTATGATAGTATAACATTTGTTAGCATTGCAAACGACTAACAAATTAAAGTCGGCAGGTTAAGGCGATCGCATGTTTGCACTTGCTCACACGCAAACATTGTCATGTTGGCGGTCAGGTTTGCTTAATGTACCTGAAATGAGTGCCAAGGGTTTGATGGGAAAAAGACTGTTCTATTTAGAAACAGATAACTAACACAAATCTATGTCGGTGCGAAGTAATTATAATCCGGTTTTGCTCTGGAACGGAGAGTGGAGCATAAAGGTTTTGTGCACTTTTACAACAAATGATACTTCTGCTATGCGAAACCAGATGGGGACCGCCACAATAGTTAAATCTGAACAGAGCACGAGATCACATCATTGATGTAGAAAACAAATCGATGAAAGTGTTTGTTTTGTTGTGCACTCAAACGTCCAATGAGGTATACAGAATGGGTTAATGATTCCCTAACGGTCTGGCTAGGTAAAAGATACCTAAGGATTTTTACGTTTGAGTGCAAGCTTGCATGATTCATGTAACACGGGATTCTCTTTGAGACCTTCATCATTTCGATATGTTAACATTTCGTTCACTGTCATTAGTTGCACACATGCAAGATTCACAAGGAGTTTACCGCCTGAAGGAGGCCAAACTGGCTGCACATATATGAATCCGCGCTCGACGGTTTAGAAGGAAACCAGGAATCGGTGAATAGTTCCGACTTCAGAAGTGCCGTAGAAACAGGATTGCGAATCACAAAAAGTCAGACAAGTATAGCCGAATTAGAAAGTCAAGTAATATCCATGGATTATTTTATGGGTGTACTTAAACATACACCGAACAACAGTGAAGCCTATCTTCAGTCCATTTCAGTGGTTATGTTGACCAAGCTGTCCACTTACTCGGTTTGGTGTTGTGTGCTTTTCATTTGCGCTCCACTTCGTATGCTAATAGCATTGCCACGACACATTCATATATAGTGTTCCAGATTGGGCACACCCATTGGCCAAAAGTGTATTCTCACCAAGCTGGAGCAGCTCATGTAATGCCGTAACCTTGACAAGCCACCACTGGGGTGGCTGTTTAGGTTATATAAATCAAATTTCTTGACAGTTGGCCAAATTGCTAGGTGATCTTGTATACTAAGATGGTGTGTTACTTAACACACCGATCGCGTTTTCACAACTGTCTCTGCCCCACCCCTACCTAGAGGGGTTAACAAGAGAAGCGTTTCAACCAGATTTTCATGTTTTAATTTTGCAGTGATGGCGGCTCAGAGATTAAAGTAACAAATTAGGATCAGTTTTCCGGGCGAGTTGAAGAAAACCGTAAAAATTCGTACTGAAAGACTCAAAGTGGCCCATTGAACATTTCGTACACCTAGTCGGCTTTCTCAGGGATTCAAAATCCATTAGGTAACAGGTTAAATATGTACGAAACAATAATATCAGGTTCCCATTCACGGATTGTATTACCGTGTTCTTCAACATTAAGCCAGAATGACGTGGGCTTGTTGTTCGATGCCTAGTGATGTAAAACTTTCAATTTCTTCTCTCTTAGTCAAGTTACTTAGTATTTATCAAGTTCTGTGTTGATTCGTACAAACTATTAGTTGACAATCTACCAGACTTCAAGAACAAGTGAAATAGTAACAGGGGTCTCTATGGCTCAACACTGGTTAAACAATACACACCAGAAATACACCGTCGACTTTAATATTTGAGAAAATAAACGGAAAGCCCATGACTAGGTCTTGTTACACGCTACGACAAAGAACGTCGGGCTAGAGAATGCTGGTTATTCTCAAAGGGTTTTCAACGAAAAATTCTGCATACTTTCATGGAGGCCATCTACAGTATTTTATTAATATAGGGGTGGAATGAATCTACTTGGAAACCAGAAACCGTATAAATCTATTCAGATACTTGCGGTACTTTGCTAAACATATATATATATATATATATACAACCAGTAAATGTGAGTAGGTTTAGGAAAAGTGAACTGAAGGGACAAGGGACAGAAAATAATTCAAAACGAACAGTATGAATTAACAGCCTGCTGATTTGTATTAAACTGGTTTGTGAACTACAAATACCACAAAAGGTATCAACTGTGGCCGAAACACATTCCAGAAATGTATTTTTACGAAAATCGGAATAAATTAACTCTCGCAAGTTTGGTTAAGACCTGAGTCGGGCTATCAACATTGAAAGTTGAGTGCCCAGATGACCAACACCCTCAACAGCTATGGACTAACTTGCATAAGATGTTCACACTCCACAATAAGTAAATGGAACTATTTTGTTTCTTGCCATCCTTAGTCACTAGTGGAATGTCATTCATTCATTTTTTGAGTAAAAAGACCCGGCCGATACAAAAGTGTGTCCGACTAAGAAAAGAGAGCATAAACAATGTAAACATATCAATAGTAATCTTAATTAAATGGGACTAGTTGAGCTGGATCATTTGTAATTGGCTACTAGTACATGCTGTAACTTGATGGGAAACCAGCAAATTTTCGCCACGATAAACTACAGAATCCTGGCACATTTTGCGCGACCTACGTTGACTGGAACTTGTTTATGGAAACCCCTTTGGTCAGTCATAGGTAACATAAAGATAGTGAATTGTGCCGATGTTGATAAGCAACACCGTCCGATCACAAACAATTCCAGGACAGTCGAGGACATATAGGTCTCACGCATGAGTAGTTCTACAAGTTGGTTTGAAATCTTACTAGTGGAGTATATTTTCATCAACTTATTTAACCAAGGCTTGTGATAACTGGCAAGATGGACGTTCCAGCAAGTATGAGATACTCAAACGGTATCTGTTCATCAAATATGATTTCAAATGCTTAATAGTCTGGTCGTTAACTACAGCAGAACAAGCATATCACCATCCGGTAAGTTTTACATTGACTTGGGTATGTATCGAGTGAGCGGTTCTTTATTTCCAATATAATGGTAGTAACTAGTCAAACTGGATCAACTGTATTCACGGTGTAATCGAGGCAAGCCACTAGATTATCAGGCCTGTTAACAGTACGGGTCTAAACTATATTCGTGTGAGGTAGAATACATATATCAGCTTGGTCTTTACTCAGTATACATGGGTTTTGATTTAGCGTGAAAGGATTATCTGGCGTTCAAAGTTATGGTTCTTATTTTAAAAACAGTTTCACTTATGAATGAATGTCTAACTACGGTAAAAACATTGGGAAAAATTACTAGAAGTTGCCAACCAATCGTTCTAATTATCAGTTTGTATTACTTCTCTTTGCCTCAACAGTGCAGTAAAATGTTCATGTATGATTTTTCAACAGGGTTGGTGAAAACCTAACGAGACAGTGGTCAACACATTTGGGACGAGAATCCAAAGTTTACTAATACGTGTCAATCGACCAGTTTCTCTCGAGTCTATTATTTTCTTTCAAAATGGATCAGCCAAAAGAGAAACATCAATGCAAAGGCTTTAATTTACCCTGACTACTGCTAACCTTGTAGGTATTCTTTCTCCCATCTACTCAGTAATTGCATAGTGGGGGTTTAAGTAAGAAGATTTCGAAGGAACCTGCTGTACAAGCTTCCATAAAGTGACCGTTCTGTTTGTAGACAACGCAATACCAATGTAATTGATTATATTCAGAAGAAACCATTCCCTAAATCAATTTCTTGCCTATCGGGTGTAGTTTTAATTTTCATGTACAACTCCAAACCCTTTTTACTGAAAACAGAGTAACTGCCGCTGAGATGTAGGTTCGCTTTACTTCAAAGCTATGCGGCTGAAATTTTAGCGTTTACATTTCTGAAAATTTTTATTTTCATTGTTCGAGATCACCTCTGGCTTCCTCTCTCAGATTACTCATCTATTAGTGATAAATACTGATCTTAATGAATTGGTACAGTAACTCACAACTGATAAACATTGTCCACTTCAACCTACTTGGCCCTTCCAGGATTTCGTATTAAATACTTGTGTTATTTTCTCATGAATTGACAAGGTCAAAATAAGAAATAAATATGTTCCCCAATAATGATAACTCGAGATCAAGTGGATCACAGGTTATTTAACAGTTATGACAAAATTTTCAGAATGTCAGTTTCTGAATTTACAAATTGATGTGTGAAATGTCGATCAAAGACTGCACTGCGAAACGTTTGGACCGATGTATTCAACGGCATCCATAGAGACTATTTGCCTGTTGTTGTTCTTGTCTGATAATACGTGAAATCAAAATAGCATGTGGAAAACGTCAACCACTACCTTCATTGGTCCAGTTATCTCAGGCTCTCTTGAGCGCGCTCATTTCCCTTCGCGACAATTTTCACGAATAATTTGCTAAAATCTCTACATTTTGTTGACTAAATAATGAAGCGATGTAGTTTGTTCGCAACATAATGTATATCTGAAGCTTGCCTTGCTTATGCTCTGTAATTTTCTGACCATTACCATATGCAATAGGGTGCATACTGATTATGGCATATCTAAAGTTTGTGAGCGTGGAAAGTTTCGCAGTTCACGATGCACGTAATCCTCGATTGCGTTGTTGGTTAATTAGGCTGTGTTTGTGAAAACACTTAATGGAATTATTTTGATACAATGTAGCTTCAGTAAACAAATTTCCATAGGGAAGCACAAGGAGGGATGATATGGAATTGAGTTCATCCGACAAAATTATATATAAAACTACGTGTGACTGCAACCACTGAGCGTTCATCTTAGGAACCCAGGTTCAATAATTGGCAGTTATTCAACTAACTTTGGAAGCTTGTTACAAGTGATCAGCCTGACAATGAGTCTCGCTAATTATGACGTTATTAATTAAGGTGTTATATACGTTTTGGACTATAATGCATAAAATTACAACCTTACTTTTTAACGATACTTATCATTGTGAGCCTAAGCTTGATGAGCATGTACGTGCGTTCTTCTTAGATGTCTGAGATATTTTTATACTTCTACAGAATAATTACATAATGTATAAATCATTCTGATCACTTTAGAAACCCTATCCACGATCCAGTCTACTTAACACAATAAAAGAAACAAAACGACTTACCTTTCCGACCCGAGTTATCACGGTAAAACAGAGTAATTAATCAAATGTTTAGGACATAGCCGAGTAAACTCCGCTTAGTTTAACATAGAACCGTTTCAAGGAAAACAAATGTACTCACCTGGGTCGTGTACTTTGACCAACACGAAATCTTTAATGTAGTTTGCCTCCCCACGCTGCATATGTCTTTGTAGAATCCGTCTGGCGCCAATCTTAACTTGTTTCAGATCATTGCCCATGGACCCCGTGGAATCGAATACAATGGCCAAAGAGATGGCTGAACTTGAGGTCATATCATCCCCGTTCGACAAGGTGATATTTACACCCGGGTCGTCCACATTGGGCAGCGAATTGAACATCAGGGCATCCTCGGGAACACTGCTAACTGGAAGTCTTGTTTGACCAGGAGAGTTTCCTGTGACCCCAGCGTTGCTTGTTAGAATGTATATGTGAAGCAAGATGAGCAGGATGCAACGTAGCAGTATTCGCATCCTCAACGGTCACCCAAGGACGGTGTAAGGTAATCTGAGACACAACAGGGCCGGTTTAAATTTTGCGTAGAAAGGACGACGATTGTCCGGTTTGCTTTTCTACGACAGTAACCGTATCGACCCTTACACTCGGTGATGCACACTGAGGTCCACTTACCGGGATGACTGCGTGTCGACTGAAGACTGTGCTGACTGATTGTAGGCACAATAGACCAATGCGTTGAGGTATCCATGAGTGCGTGCCTATATACTTGTGTGGGTGTGTGCGTGTGTTTGTTTGTCTTTGCCCAGCCCGCTGACGGGCGGGTTAAATCACATCTGTAGGGTGGAACGTTTGGTTGTTGTGTTCTCGATTTGGTCACAGTCCGCATCCATTGCATTTTCCTTGTAAAATAATGGGCGTCCATGTGTAGCCAAGGTTGTGTGCATTGCGCGCGCGTTGGGTTTACCTGTTTTCGAACTTCCCATCTATGTGCGTGTGTATTCAAACATGTACAGTTGACTAACGCTCATTAATTACAGCTGGGATCAATGCCCACTCGACCAACCCAATATTTCTTCAATTGACTAATCCTAGTTACTGACCTCGGATTCAAATCATCATGTAACTTACCGGTTGTTCAAGAGTTCTTAGTCTACCACGTAGAATTACAAAACGAAACAACTTTTAATGGCACACGGTGATTGGTTGATTAGTAGAATTATACTTAAACCCGTAATCTTCTGGCGAGTACTTTTGTTACATATTGTAGACAATTAACGTTTAGTAGCTGATCTGGATTGACAATATTTTCACGGTTCCCGACTTGAATTGATGTTTCGGATTCGAGTGTGGCTGACTCTCTAGACTTCGTCACTGGTGAATATATCCAGGATTTGAACATTAGCTATTGTGTGTTTAAGGCGAGAGTGCCTACTATTTGCCTAATGTCACGTTTAATCGAATTACCACGTTCAACCCTTCACACTCGAACATGTTCGGACAGTGCAATAGTCCACTTTCTTTCTCCACAGGTTACTTTCTTATGATTCAGTTATTATGCTAATCGATTCGTGGGTTCGTACACGAAAGAGAAGGATGATAGCTTGCTCACTGCTGCCTCTATATTGATTTGTTTACAAATTATGGTTGACAGATGTTCACTAATAAGTGAATGGAGATGAATTGAAATAAACGTGGAAGAACCGCCGCCAAGCAAAGATAGACTGAAGGGAGGGGTTTCTACAAAGTTCACTCACTTCAAATTCCAAACGTAGCGAATGACCTCAGTTACGTACAGCCAAGCTTAGTGCAAGGAGCACTGCAAGCTTTTTGTGGTCAATTTCGTGAGTCAATAGTCTGATGAGCCTAGCGAACTAACTCGATGTCGCTGGTGTCCCTAGAAAGAGTTCCCTTCTGAAACCCATGACGTTTCTAATAGCTCTCGTCACGGTGCTTTTTCCAACTGTTGCACTAATTAAACGGTCAGTGGTTGTTCAACCAACGTGTATTTCAAGCTGAACATCACCCACAATTGATCGCAGCTGTCGCATTCCCATAGACTTTCCAATCGACCATTTTCGAAAGTGGTTGAGCGTCCACATGTGATAATTCGGTCGTTCCTAACGTGAGGTCAATGGCGCAGCGGTAAACACGGTTGCCTCACGAACAACGTAGCCGTGGTTCTAGTCCCGGCAGTGGCGAGGATATGCACTACTGACGAGCTCTAATGAGAGCGAAACTCGAGTCTGGTGCTTCTTTTCGAAAGGGGCCGGCCGGAAAGTCTATGAGAATGCGACAGCTGCGATCAATTGTGGGTGATGTTCAACTTGAAATTAACCAAATCCCCGACTACTCATCAGCAAGATGCGTTTATTGTGTGTCACAGTGTACAGTTCTTAAGTAATTTTGGCTGATGACCCCATTGTATTATGTTACCTCACTGCAGGTTTCTGAAGTACAGTCTGTGCATTGCACTTGCGTACAAATCAAATCAAAATATAGTACATGCACCATTCAAAATAATCTGCGGTGAGATGTTCGCAAGTAACAGTATCAGTGAACGAGAGATTATACGATAGTATCATTCTGACAACTGTTCAGCAGTGCCCCCTAAATTTTGTGGTTCAAAAAGTGAGATTTGGTTTTTAAAGTTTGGATAAAACTACGGCGATCGAAGTGAATCCTCACTTCACTAAACTAACCATTAGTAAGGCAGTAGAGAAAAGCTCGACCTTCTCCCACAGCTCAAAAATGTTCACTTGCAATCTAAGATAATAAGATGATTTTTATCACCAACCTATAAGTATCTCGGCACCAGTTTCCATTCTGTTTTTACCACGTCTTTTCATTGATTGCACTGTACTGAAAAATGAAGTTCTAAGTTTTAGAATGTTACAAACCACAAACGAGTTTAGTTCGCTTTGTTGCACCCACTAACATTCAGTGAACTCTTTATAGATTGAATCAATACTTGTCCAAATTCTCTCTGAGTAAAAGACTGCAACCCAATTACGAAAACCTGTGATTCGACCAGATTCGAACCAGCGGCAGAAACAGCATACACGAATACAGCAGGTACTTCACCAACTGAATTACAAAGCCATGTCGAGAGCTTAAGTATTCCCCATCTGGCTAGACAGCTGTGGCAGAAGTTTTTAAGGAGGTAGCGATGGAATACATTAAGGCCATTGATTAACACCGAGGATGCATTAATGTTGTCTGATGTGGCAGATTTGATAATGTAGAAGACCGAACAACTTGAGATAAGTTCGAGCCGGTGAAGAAAACAGGTTCACATAGTGGAAGAGCCATACACGTTCAGTTTCAAAGCCTCACTAAGAGATCAGAAGTTTCACAGTTGGATCTCCTATAAATTATCATCTATCAGATTGTTTAACCAGCATGCGATCAGTGAAGAATCGCGCACCGAGCAGATGAAAAAACTCAAGCACACTGTGTGACAAAGGTAAATTAATATTAGTGTGAATCTAGGGATATAGGATTTTTAAAGCATGTTCTACCTGTTTTCGAAGGCGATTCATGGCTACAGAAATAGTATGAACCCGGAGAAAACGTGCTGACATAGCAGAGGAAACTATGGGAAAACACTACCTCCAAGGAGATTGTAAACAAGAGATACTAATTAGTGAACTGACCCCAGACAGAACACATAAACTGCCAATCACTGGAATGTCATCATTATACAACTGATCTGAAAGTTACACTACATATGTTGGCATAGGGCACCTCTCATTCATTTGAGTGATAAGCGTCTGAAAGTAGATTTACATTTAATATGTAACTCCCGTTACAGCAACGTCAGTTATTGAGATAAATTGTCATCATTAAACGAAGATAAAACAGCCATGCGTATTAGTTGCCTTAGTCTTTTGCTGATAGGCTGAAACCAATCAGCCGTTTTGTGGTTAGCCTACAAACGAGCAAGCAAGATAAAACAGCCATGCGTTTCAAGGTATTTACAGACAAGTTACAATGTGCTCACTCGTTTGAGGCGAATAAACCATGATGAAATGTTGTTGCTTTTGAGGTGCTACACGGATGCACACCAAATCAACATGGACGGTAAACTCGGATGGCACAATTGTTTGTGGTGATAGTGTTTCACATGGGGAAAGTTACAACGGAACAATCCCTTGTTGTGCATCAGAAATATGTGCCACGTTAGAAGATGTAACCTGGCTGAAGTAACTGAATCTTGTTTTTTTTTTGTACTTACATTTATGCAGATGATCAACTAAAGAATGCCACTTACCGAATCTACGTACTGATTCCCATATAGTCGAAGAAAGACATTGTGTTGATAGAACGAGCTGTGACAGACCGGCGACAGTGTCCAATGTCTATGTGCATCGTCTATTATCATACTGATGGGGGCTGCTGATAGCCAGCTTAGTAACAATTTACACAAGTATGTTCATCAAACACTTAGGGTTGTGGAGACAGATGCTGTTGTCGGCAGTGTGGTGAACCCTTATAAAAGTGGGGGCTAATTATACATTGTATATGACATAGGTAACCCAACCGTAGAGGTTGTATGGAGATGGCAGCCACAGGTTTAGTCAACATATATGTTGACAGCCGACAGCCCTGTTACATTTTGAGTTCGACAGCCTAGCACACATTCATTCAACTTCGGATGCAGTAACAGTTTGGATATTCTCAATAAGTGATAGCATATTGTTACAGAAACTGTCAGTAACGTAAGGGGAAAATCAATTCAATCTGTTACGTTGATTAGCCTGTCAGAGCATAAGGTTTGCTATCGGTTTGTTTCAGGTACGTATTTAAGATGCAAACTGGCTAATATTCTGATGTAATTTGAATAACGTAACATTTATATTTTTCCTTGAATAAGAACTATTTCGAATAAATGCATCATCTAATGGTACGCAGTTAGGTGGTGATGGAATGATTTCAAGTAAGCACTGACTGACATTACCATGATCATTAATAAGCATGTGTGGAGTTGTTGCAAACAAATCGGTGTGCAATACGATTGGCTTGATTGAGCTGGTTGTTATCACGGCGCAGAAATTAATTATAGGCTAATATAAGTCCAATTTTGATAGCATTGGCTAATCTAGTACAATACATTTGATTTTTCTGACAATAAAATTCTTTTTGCATTCGATGCAATTCCTAAGAGAGATGTCTCTATCATCGTAGAAAGATTGGGTGTCGCTAATGCTGCAAACTCTTAGAATATAGTGTTTGTTCCAGAAAGTTGTGTTACGTAGTAGTACAGGCCCTACGGTTACCATAGTCTCCCATGACTGACTCGACACTCTCGGTGGTCAATTTTGTAACCTAATTGCTTTCCAATTCACAATCTCGTGATGTAATTGTGTGATTAATTGTTTTTGATTTTGATCGCTTGACAACCATGATGATATAAAATGCTATGTAATTGGTCCGATGATGAATAACCGAAAACAGACTGTTCGCCAAAACACCTTTTTACTTCTTACGTAGTAGTGATCGAATTTTGGTATAATGGACCCTACAATATTTTGTACTATCCACAGTACACCCCAGATGTTTAGATATGGGAAATAAATGAAAAGATCTGCCTTGTTGGCAATGTGATGGTCAAAATGTAACATTGATTCGATGGATTCTGCAAAAGACTGAACATAAATTACTTGAATACCTTAATTCCTTGCTTTTGGATAGTGACAACGCCTACTTGTAGAGCCAGTGTGGTCCACTTACGGGCGAGGCCAGTGTTTTGATCCTAGCCGATTCAGTCTGTTGTCTATATGAATGTCAGTTGGTTCTTTCTTTCTGCGCTGTTTCTATAAACACTGTATTCAAAAACGTCTAACCTTTTGCAAATTCCATGCCAAGTGGTTGCCGACATTGTGAAAATTTGGCAGAAGTGGTTGGATTCCACGTATCTACTTACTCTTTGTGGTCATTCTAGGATCTGATAAATGTTGGTCGAAATTCTGGGATGTACAGTATGTCCACTTATGTTGACGTCATTTAAAACATTCACGACACCATAAGTAAACAAACTGCAGCCAATTTATTTTCCCAACTAAAAAGTCCAGCACGCTCACAATGAAACCAAGTGTTAGTTATGCTAGCAAAATATCTGAAGGTTTTGGGGGAAAAATATCTGCTTGTGCCGAATAGTCGTTCTGGTCAACCGTTGTGCATATCACAAAATTTCTGGTCACCCTATGTAAATTTTCCGCACTCAACTTCTAAACCGTTTTCTTTTGAACTCACTTCAAGTTCAAACCGCACTTCTGAAAAAAACACTAATATCTAATTCTGTATAGATAGCATGATGAGAACATGTGATGGAAAAAACGTTGACCAAGTGCTGTCTTCAATTAATATGTACAGTCTTTTGTTAATTCCTGCCTCGAACATTTACAAGTATAACCCTCTTATTAACTACAGAGTATAAGTTTTGAAATAATTTAGTAACTTCCTGTTTCCTGATCAATCACAACATCTGGATAACGACAGGCTATTCACCTCGCGCCATTTCACCTGCGTCAGATTCTTTGATTTAATTGAGCTTCCAGCTTTTCTTCGTTATCAACGAAATATTTTCAGTTGATTTGTACTATTTTTTGGTTCTAGCGTTGTGTTTAGTATCTTTCATCATGACCTTCCATTTCAAACCTGTAAATTTGATAAATTGACAAAATGAATAAACGTAATATCGTTACACAGTTTTATTATTCCTCTATGTTAATGAGTCCTATGTGTTTTATAAGTTGTTCTTAATTTATTGTAGTGTGTGTTTCAGAATTATCTATGTTTAAGATGTTTTATTTTACGTCCGCTTAAGGTTGTGCACTTTCAGCCAACACTTGATTAGCGTAACCTTGATGAGTCATAAATTACCTGGTGGTCAGTTAATGTTGTAGGCATAAAAACATGAGCTCCACCAGGTCACTTGTAATCTTGGCGGAACCGAGTTCGCAATTAACCTGTTGAATCATGCATTCCGATATAGGAGTCAGTGACAAATCAGTAGATCTTTGATTAGCTTGAGTTAACCTGAATGTACTAATGCTTTACAGTACAGTGCTGTACTGAGCCTCAGTTTTTGAATTATCTAATTATCGTAGTTGCTGATGACACGTTGAAAAGTTAAGGTCTGTCAAACATCAACTCGTGTGGTCTAAACACAGTAGAACTTCCTTAGTTCTGTCAACTTAGTAAATTTTTACGTAAGCCTGTGGTGGATTGAGAAAATCCTTGTTTGCTTCAAGCATTCATGTTTTACAAATCCACCGAACCTTCTGAAGACTGATTGTTCGGTCATCCTGCGATGAAGCACTTTAGTAAATGTCTCTCTAAATACTTGTAAGTAGGAGAACTGTTAAGGAATCTTCAAGGTGAACCTAGCAGATTTTATTAATTTTCAAACTTTTATTTAAATTTTGTTATTTTCTTCCATCTATTTAAGCTTTTTAAGAGTAATGTCTAGCTTGATATATCGGGGTAGAACAGTGGGCTGCTTCAGCAAACTTTTCGCGAGAACCTGCTGTGAACAGAGTTACCATATTCGTGTAACTCGACATTCCTCACCTCGTTATTGTCAACCATACGAAATTTTACCAATCATCAATCTATTTCAGGAGGACGAACTTGTTTCAGCAAGCAGCAATTGCATTGCATTACAGCTAATTCATATCACGGCGAAAAATCATTGTCTACTCGCAATGTAGCTTTTTTTGGTCATTATAATGACCATCATTTAAATTCGGCAGGCCAACTAGACGCTACATTTATAGTACCCTCCCTTCAAAGAGGGGTCTCCTGGAGAGAATTTTCAAGAGGGGAAAATGACTTCTTTCCCGTGTCCTTAGTTTAAATTCAATCAAGCATTTGTTGTTGTTATCTAGCTAGGTGGAGCTGAGAGAAATTTCACGCAAGCATTTGGTTTAGAGACGGCCAGTACAATAATGAGCAGCTGTTTTAATCCTCTTGGATCTCACTAGCGTCACCTTTGAGAGAATATTCATGAAGGCTTGAAGCGGACGTCTTTGTCACCTTTCGGATACCTATTCATGTCTTTAATTCAAATTGCCGGCATGGATGACATTAATGAGACATTCTCAGGTGAAGACAACGTTTTTCCGCACGGTTATGATCAGTGAGTTCAAATGTTTCCACAGAAATCCTGAGTTCAGTAAAGCGAGTGTTCATTGAATGCGGGATGAAATGGATACTAGAAACTTTAAGTTTGTGGATATATCAATGCTACGGCTGGATTTTGAACAGCAATAATTGTACGTACATCAGTGTTGGTGCACTCAATCACTAATTAAACCTAGAATGAAAAAAGAGCAAGTGCTTCTGATTTAAAACGGTTCGAGTGATGACTGAAGCCTACTGGCAGTGAGAAACAGCTAACCAAATATAGTAGGCAGTAATCATAGTGAACAGGAACTGATATGCATGAACTATTTTATGAATTCGATTTAAAATATTTTGCTTACCTTAGATTGACCTTAAATCCGGATTCGAAACAGATCGATTGAGAATTTCTATGTCGAAGCTTAGTAGTTCTGAACCTGCTGGATCGTTTTTTGTGCTTGCTTAGAGTTCTGGTTTGCCTAAATAAAAAATAATTCTTTGGCCTGGGTATTTCGTATATTTCATATGAACGAAATGACTAGCCGATTTGAACCAAAAGTTTACTTATCTTGTGAAAAATAGTCACCTTGATCTGTTCATGGTATGTGGTGAGCCAGGCAATATGGTTCCGAACAATGCCAGTCGACAGATTTAGTTTGACTGAAATGTGGGAAGACCACAATATAAAAAAGAGAGGTTTTTACGTTGGAATGCCTTTAGTACGACCTCAACTGGTGGTGCACTGATACGTCTAAAATAGGAGGCCGTTCATTGATGGCCATCATTTTAATACAAATTACAGATTACCTGTATCACTTACCCTTGGGTTCGGTAAAGATATCAACCATAATTCAGATGTACTGGTCGTTTCATTTCATTGATTTTCTATTTCAATCTCTTCTTCGGTGGCAGCTCAGCAAAATCACTTGTTTAGCTTCCCATTGCTCTGTGAGCAAAAGTAATGCCGGACAGTACTTATTTGTGGCCAAAATCGCTAACTGGATGAACAACGCTGATGTACTGGTAAACACACTCAATAACTGAGTCTTGCAGTGTAACAGTGAAAACAGTGTACCCATTGTGAACTGCGTATCAGTGTATGCACCTCCGTCAGCGTGGTACATTACGCTCGTATATAAGTGTGTCGTTCACTGTATAGCAGACTACGTCGTGCGTACAACTAGATCGTTGCATATAAAGAACAGAAATCATCATATACTCCGACTAATACTATATTTTTTGACGCGGCAGAATCAGAACTAACCCAAATTCGTTGATGGCTTCCGTTTGACAACATGATAATTTCTGTTGCGCTGGTGTTATGGGTCTACCGTACTTACATCCGAACGTGTGTAATCACCTTAGTTGTCATACACTTATGTTACTTTCCAACATACATCTGATTCATTCGTCGCGTGCTCATGTAGTTGAAGATGTAAACTTATACGTACTCATAAGGTTGCTTTACAGCGTATTTTCAGTCATCGTAGTTTAAGCCACGTATACTTTATAATAAATGGATATGCGATAATAATTTAATCACCTATCGTGTAATGGTAACAGTCAATTACAAATGAAAGTTGGGAAGATTGCATCATTTTGTTTCTAAATGTTTTTTAAAAGTTGGAAAAATGTTTTTGATTCGCTGTGTACTAAATAGATTTTTACACGAATTTATGATATGGAATATGTCGGGTTGGAAAGCACATCTGGCCTAATTCTTGCTACACCCACTTAAACAAGATGTTACTTGAGAAACTCATTCACAAATTGGCGATTCTAATTTGCAAATTTGGAAACAATTGTTTGCCACCAAACATTTATCATATTCTAACTCACACTTTATGTAACTGATAGATACAATTTTGGCTGACATTCCTCGGCAATCCTGTGCGACATTTTCATTCAAAAGAGCAAATATAATGTCATTCCGAAAGACAAATTTAATCAATAATTCAGAGTATCTCTTCCTTCCAGCCGCAAATTGCCAAGCAACATTTAATAAACAAACCATTTTGCCAAATAAGGAGCAATTTTTGGCATCTATGTGAATAGCACAATCAGTTGATAAATTCGAGTGCAAATTGGATGTGTACATGCATTGTGGGCAAATGGTTTGAATATCCGATTTACTCAGATAACTGTAAGTCTTGTACCATCAATGCTGCTGATAAACTGTTGAAAAGGAACTTATCATACACATGGTTGAGTTTTTTCATTCTTATTCTACAGTTGGTGGTTTCAATACTTCTCTCAGTTTGTTGCATTTCCCACTCCTGTTATTATTCACTAGTTTTTTACATCACTAGTAATGGAAGATTTCTATAAATCACCTTTTAGAACACATGTAAATTACATCTTCGCCAAACAATATCCTCCAGGAGAATCCTGCTAGTATAATTACCGAAAATTCGGGATTGATAAGGTAACTTTCAAATCTGTCGGTTTCATTTGCGTATGAGCACTTTTCTATGTGACGCACGGTTTTGACGAGATTTGGCACGAACTGTATTCAGTTTAAAACACCGCGTTCCCTTGATCCAGTTCACCAGTAACGATAGAAGATATACATCGCAAGATGTTAACATTTCGTTTATTCTCTTCAGTCACGAACGTAGAACATTGGAATATATAGGACATGCGGATAGCAACAACAATGGAAACAATCAACGATTGGGTTTACACAAAACAAGAACCGTTATCAGTTCCAGGGCAGACAAACTGCATGAGTCAACAGTTTATGCATACACAGGATCGGACGGCAAGTACTGATTACCAGTCTTATGCATGGACAACTCACCATACCACAAGCCTTCCAGATGGCTTGCTGACATTCTACATCCCATTCGTCAGAATTTTCCCCCACTGTGTGGAAGATTCTTTCGAACTGGTAAAAACCTTACAGAACGTATCGGTGAGTTCACATAAGATGTTTTCTATTGATTTTGACTCTTTATTTACAAACGTTCCCGTTCGATAAACAGTTGGCTTTTTGCACGGTTTTATTTCCAATCAAAATTTGCCTATTTGTCTCGCAGTGGATTATCTCGAGTAACTTATACTTTTATGTACAGAGAATATCCGTTTTGTATTTGTAGGATCATCTTATAAGCAAGTAAATGGTGTAGCAATGGGCAGTCCATTGGGCCCAACACTTGCAGATATATTTTTAGGAATGACTGAATTAAAACTATCTGATGCTATAGATGGTGTCAGCCTCTACAAGCGATATGTAGATGACATTTTGATTTTTACCACTAATATTCATTTTGATTCACTTTTAAACCTTTTTAATTCTGCTCATCCTAATCTTTCTGTTTCTCACGAAGAGGAAGCAAACAATAGTTTATCTTTTCTAGACATTTCACTCACTAGAAAACAGCATGGCTCACTGCAACGTTCAGTGCATCATAGGGCTACTTGGTGCGGTCAGTATTGGCAGTTTTCTTCATTTGCACCAATCGCTTATAAACGAGGTCTCGTGAGAACCCTGTTTCATAGAGCCCGGTAGATATGCACCGATGACTGCTTGCAAGTAGAGGAAGAAAGGTTAAAGAAAGTGTTGCTCGCGAACGGCTATCCTGAGGAGTTCATCGATGTTCACAGCCAGAAAAGACTGATCAAGACTGACGTGAATACGGTCTGTAAGAAGCAGGTATTTTTGGACGTTTCTTCCGAAGGCGATCATATCACAACTGATGTAAGTCAAAAATTACAATCTGCTCTAACTCGTATATACCCGGCGGGTGAACTGCGGTTGCCACTCACAACTAGGAGTGTCGCTCAGCTTATTCACAATCGTGTGTTACCGAGATGTTCTGTGTCACATGTAATCTATCACTTCACTTGCAGCTGCCTTTGAACTCATTGATGTAAAAACAGAAAATCAGTTGAATAACACTAGTGACAATGGTTTGATGATCACCATAAAAATGAGTTCATTATCCATTTCAATGTTGACGATGTAGGCATCCACGGAAGAATTTTGCGCTTGATTGTAAGCCTAAAATAGCATAAGTGTGGACGTTGTTATTCGGTTGGATAACGATTAGTATTTGTTGGTGTTAACCAAAATCTCTCACGATTTACCAGCAAACGGCTTACGAGTTGTTAATTGCGACTAAGCGATGACATGCATATGTAATGTCGATGCACCTGGCCAGCATTTTTCTGGATCTTTTTGGGAACTTGGGATTTTTCTTCAGAATATCAGGGGAAGCTACAACAGAACAATACGATTAGCTGGGAGTGTGAGAATCATTATTTGGTTTAGAAATGAAGCGATAGAGCAGTATACAGCGTGTCCAGATATAGCTTGTGAAACCTGGCTTTCCTGAATATCACATAGGGAAGACCCAGCGGATTTGGTGGCATAAAATATCTGCCAGTCGCTGATAAAGTTGAACTGAGTATGTAACTTAGAATGCTGCCTCACTGGTTATCGGGTACGATTCCTAGCGGCATGGGAAAAGAAGGCATACGTACACTTTCACTTGATCGCAAGTAGTTTACTGTATTTCAGACTCTGGTTTGGGATACGCAAACTATATTACAACAGCGTTGACAAAGAACTGTCAAAAAGAGTTACATTTAGACGGGCCGTTTTGATATGAGTGGAAATCAAAGTTCTCTTGGTAACGGTAGGTGGCGTGGGTGAAACTACCACAGAAAAATTCCAGGATAGTCTCATGGTTTACACCAGAATTAGTTGTCGGTTAAGAAGGATGACTGTTTCCTTCTGCAACTGAGACACTCTCTTAGTGTACTGACGTACACCGAGTTTAGTTTATTCCATTGGACACTAATCCGCCTTGAACATTTGTGACTGTTTAACACAATAAGTTATGTGAAGCTTGTCTATTTTTAATTATGAAGAAATAAATTTGCTGAGACGGAAAACAGTGAAGGAGATGTCAAGAATGCATCTCAAAAGGTTCCAATGTGTAGGTAGGCCTGAATTATAAAAGTATTCGAATAGTTTGAAGATTACTATTTAAGGAAAGTGTGCCCAATTATCTGTTTGACATCACGTCAAATTTGCTTACAGGTGAAACCATCAAGTAACTTGGAATGACCTCTGACCAGATGTGATCACTGAATTGCGAAAAATGATCATCGACTAAAATAAACAAGTATGTAAAACGAAAATTAGCCCCATTTTTGATTGCACAATTGGTCACGCCATGGTTGCCCATTACACAAGAAGCCTTCGTTAAGCATTGCAGTAACCGGATCGTTGCTCATCGCTTACTGCCTGCCAGATTGTACTTGTCTGTTTGATGGACACAACTGCAGGTAACTTCTCGAGTTATGACTTACCAGTTGTTGTACAGACATTAGGTTTAACATGGGAAAGAGAAATTTTTCAAAATCCTAGTGGGTCTTATCTTACGTATATCTCTTCCATCTTTTGATGTTCCAACGACAGATTCATGTCGCTTTCTGGGGGTTAGATACCGGTTTGAGAAAAATTCGGGATCCACTTGGCTTTGTTCCTTACTTTCCTAACAGTTAAAAACAAGCGGATCGCCGTAGTTCGTGGAGGCAATTAACGAAATTGGAAAAACTACTCAGGGTTCTTAGCACCTTACGAGGGCACAAAATTGCAGGCAATTTAGTTGAGCGCGGAAGAAGTAATGTTCATCGTACTTCACTGGAACCATAATTTGTCAGACTTGAGTGAGTACTGTAAGGTTAGGGTCGTTACGGAGAAAATAATTATAGGGAAATGCATTGTACCTCAAACCGATGAAGATACCTTGTTAAAATACATACTGAAGAAGTGATAAGCAACATTTAACTATGCACGCAATTCACTTTTGATGATTGTCCAAGGCGAAAAATTCAGATACGCATTTCGAGTTAGTTTACTGGAGGGATTCAATTATCTTTTGCCGAGGAGGTTTTCAATCTCGTGGCAAACATTTGCCCTGCTAAATTCAACTTTCGTAGTTGGCTCGGATATGTGGCTGTCCGACGTTCAGGAACGTTCTCGACTTTTCATTGCTATTTTAGGCATCCCGCCCACACGTTGACCTTGTGATTGTGTTCTCAATTTATTACCTAGACTTTTGTCTGGTCCACATTTTGGTCTTTCTTTCTTATTGGTCATAAACGCTGTAAATGTGAACGAGTTTGTGACCATGTTGACTTCGAACTGAGCGACATAAAAACACTCTGTTTGAAGCTCAGTCTTTTTCTTGTCTTCCTGCGTTAGCTTTGAGTGATTGAGTTGGCTGAAAAGTTCCGAGTTAATCATGTCTACTCTGTCGTCCGTTGTTCATTGTCGTCGTTCGTTGTTCTGTTACGTACTGTGTCGTCCAGTCATCGTTGCCTTAGCTTGTATTGTTTTATTATCTATTAAAGTCAGCTTACATACTTATAGATTGTAGATCCAGTTGAAGCATGTGTATTAAAACGACTGTCTAGATGTCCTTTAAGATAAAGGATTCACTCTTTTTACCAATGAAATTTTGGTGGCAGATGATTTCTGAAAGAATTGATAGCTGTGATCTATTCGCCTAAATTTAATCAGATCACCAATGTGTTCGAGTCAGTATTTTAGTAACCGCTTTTGTCGTATTAGTTAATTTAGTCTGCACTTTTTGGAAATATTAACGTTTTTAATGAACTGAGGCAAAATGGTTTCCATTGTTTTGCCTTATTATTGAACATATATTTTGGATACATAGGCGAAATTATTCATGTCCAAGTAATACACGTGAACAACGTTCTAGTTTCTAAAGATGTGCGTCCACTAAAACTTGCTGTATTAATTATACCGATGGTCTTTTGAGCACGAAGGTTTCCATCAACCAAGCGGAACTCAAAGTTTGGACTGATTCAATTCTGCTATGAGCTCACTAACCACATTAATTTTAACCTCTGCTGTACATGTCAAAATTATTCACAGATCTCGGAAGAAGACAAATTTAAGAGGAAAAGTTAACTCACCTGCAATTGGCTAACTTTGAACGCTCTTTCATCAATTCTGATTAATTTACATGATCATTCGACACAGAGTAGACCTCGAATAAACATTTCGCATTTTTCTTTAACCTACATCATTCTTGACATTTTGCTTACCTTCTCTCGTTTCTCGGTGGAGCAACCCACCACCATGCCAACGTATTTGTTGTTCATTGCTCAGTAATGTGGTTTAAACAAACTGCCCTACATAGGCATAAATTAGAACGCAATAGTTTAGTTACCAACAGAGGCGTTTCTTACTGCTTAAAATGGTTCCTAGTGACATGCGATAATAGAAAGGTAATCAAGAAAATGGAACCGTGTGAAGTAATTAGCTACTGTAACACTTTCATGCACTTATTCAGATAGGACAAGTAGCTAGGAATAGTTATGAATACGCCACCGGTGTGTTAGATGGGAAAATTTAACTTAATTGCGATGAGAACTTATGTGCTTCACTGCTTCCTGAAACCCCGACAAATAAGCAAGCTAGTAGGGGTCCAACCTACCGTTGCCTTAAGGTAACCACCATGGTTGGACAATATCTTGTCATTCGCTGAGCACCTTGATCTGTACTGAACCTATCATATTACAGCTTGTGACGTCGCGTGTGCAACCCGTGTCATCCGGTGTCTGACCAATTTCTTTGGGGCTCACATTTATAAACCCATGTCCTTGTCTCAAGGACAATTAGTCATTGTAGCCAGTCCGAGATGTTCCCTTTATTATTTCCCCCAGGGATTTGAATTCGAGTACAATCCCTGAGGTTATACGTAGTCCCCAACTTTGAGTGTTACCTCAAATGAAAAATTCTTCCTGAAGTCAAGGAACTCTGATTTCTTGTAGTCAAGGTTACGACATTGGATCAGTCGACCAAATTACCCAAGTTATCCTTCCGTCGAACGGATGTGTTCCATTGGAAGCATACTGTCAACATTTGTGACAGTGTACTCATCAGGTGAATAGTTCCAACTCGAACTCAACGCACACAATTAGAATACCAAACCGAGTATTCAAACAGCTTGTTCACCAGTACCGCTGTGGTATACTGAAAGTTCGCTCAACTGCTCACTGTTGCTCTCAGCTCATTGCGGCTTGCTGCGAGCTAAAGTAAGCTGGTAATATGCTTGATAAATAGCAGTTGAATTTCTGTTTGCTGCATTCTTCTCTAGCTTTGTGTTATTCCCATCATTATTGTCGCTCCAATCTTGACTCTGACAGTATAAACTGATTAGGTGCTTCATTTCAAGACCGCTGACTGCCTACGTAGTCTTTAGGACGTCATTTAATATCTGATCGCATAGTGACTCCGACTTATCGTAAGATGAATGATGTAGAATAAGATTTAAACTTATTGTGGACAGTTGCTGGCAAAAATTTACTCATTTGATCTCCAGCCGAAGGCTACTCGGATATTACTTTTGATTGTAAATTTTCAGCGAGATTCAAGGATCAAATGAACATAATCAGTTGGTGCGCATGAGTGACATATTGGCTCTTGTTTGATGATCATTGGTTACTCGTTTGGGTGAACGCACGTAATTGTGACTTACAGAGCAGAGTCCTAATCAAGTCTTTTTACGTACACACTTGCACAGTTTGCGTTCCAAGATGCGTAAGAAGTTTAAGGATTAGATAAAACATCGCGATTTATGTTCAGCGACGGACTGATTAAACAAAATGACGTAAAATCCTAGGAAACCTTGTAACTTGTAGTTTATACTGCCATGTTTCAAACTGTCGATGAAAAGTGGAATTTATCGGTCAATCAGTGATAAGCAGCGTTACCATGGAGAATAACGACTACAGTAGTTCCAAGATTTGCTGTAATGTCTGGTGACTTATGAAGTAAGCATCTAAATTTGATAGGTCCAGTGGAAGAAGTCTTCATTTTAAGCCTTCACAACAATAAGTTTAACATTTTGAGAATATTTTAATAATTGGGAATGTCTGTCATGGGTACAAAAATATGGATGGGTTTTATTCAGATGGTATAATGTTCCTTCTTGTGGACACGATTCTGCCGGGTGGTTGAAAATGTCTTCAATCACTGAGTGTCCAATCTTCAAGGTATATTTTTGGCTCTTTAGTGAGCAGTTTTTGTACGTCGGCAGAAAACCATTGGTTTGTAGAATCGTGAGAAGACTTTTTAGGGTGTTGGGGGTTGAAGATAGGTGCCTGATTCAAACACAGCGTTTCCGAAGATTCTGCCACACACCAAGCACGCAATTGATCATAATTTAGATACTGAAAAGAAGATGTGATAGACCATAGTTTGGTGATCGGTTAAAAATATTCAGTTTGATGTCGCTGTCGAGCGGAGACTGTAACATACCTGCGATTTATGAAACAATAAATATAAATTTAGCGTTTAGTTTTTGCTTCGGCGCCAATTGTGTTTTTACACGAGACATTATGTTTCAAATGACGTCTTTCGGAAACAACCCCTTAGGAAACTACGACCTTCTGGAGCACGCTACTGTTGAACGTGGTAATTTTGTTTACGTACGGACAGTTGTTTGCCAAATTTAAAAATTGCACTAATCGTTCTAAGTGTTCAATTTAGTTACGACACAATAGGTTATTCACCACTGTTCCGTAGGATAATGAGGGACTTTCCTGGGTCATATCGGCAAACCTCAGACATACTACAAAGATAGCGTGTCTCACAAATCACTAGACCACTTTTGATTATTGAATCTAAATTATTGATCGAGCATGATCTCCTGGTGCTATGTATCTTTCGTTAAAGTTAATTACTCTATTCCGCTACGGAGTTTCCAGAACTACAGTTTTCAGATTTCTGACTAGGATGGATAAAAGAATATCGGATTGCACCAAAGTACGTTATCAGGAACAAATATGGAGCAGTTTCGCTGGGGGTTGCTTATTTCTTCAAGAGACTATTATTGGCTCAATGTTGCTCATAATCTGTTTCCTGGATTTAATTGGTAAGTCCAAAAGACCGAGGCTGATGTAAACCAACGATGTGAAGGATGAAAAATTGTAATACCTAGACCGATTACAGGACAGTTTGAGCTATCGTGACCAGGAGCCATTGTACAACAGCTTTTTGACCAGTGCGAACAGATGTAAATTCATGCTCGTTAACTGTAGATCTTAGACTGATTGCCACCTGCAAAACACCAACCTTACAGATTTTCTATGCAAGTGAAACTAGCTTGGGCTACCGATAAATACGTGTGTTTCACAATTTGTGAACCAAAACGCTGAAGTAGTAAAGCATAAGTCGTCCCAACCTGAAACCAGGTTCACATCGTTCAGGTTCACACTTCAATCAATACTGCAGATTTTTGCCTTTAACGATAAATTCGAAATTAATATACTGCGTCCAGAGAGAATCAGCATTTGAATAGTATGATATGATAAGATCTTTGACTGAAATAGGCCAACTGACATTGAACTAACTCCCACTGTAATGCCGATACAGTTAAAAGACGATGGCCTCCATATACAAGATCGTCTAAATACTGATCTGTCAATACCACACGATGATGCATGTTTAACAGCGTGATCTCCAAAACGGAAATACCGAGTGAGCTGGTCATTATTTAGACAGGATGACTTCAATCAGTACCTCATCACACTTCAGTCACTTGTCAATAATGTGGTCAGGGCTGAACTTGTAGATGAATCTCAAACTCCATTCGACCGACCTAAAAGAAACACTCATGTTCCTCTCCTTCTCCCAATGGTCATCTAGTACATGTATCAACTAGCACGTTTTCTTGCTCTGCAATGATAGGTCTGCATGCCAATAGCATCTTTCACATTTCTGTTTATTTATTCAGCCTACGTTTATCTATAAATTATTCGGAAAACTTTTAGGTTTATTCATCCGACAAACAAGAAACAAAATACTAACTGCATAACCTACAAACAAGGACATATCTTCCTTCACTGGAGACCTATCAGCTCATAAAATGATGGTTCAATGAGAATAAAATGACATTTTCGTCAAGTCCAAATGGGTTCATTATACTATATCTGCATAAAACGCTTCAGTTCATTATTGCTTACTAACAGAAAGGGTTCTAATATCCTGAGTTTTAGAATATTTCATCAAAATGTCATTTACGGAAGGCTTAAGACGCTATATTAAACAGGCTATCAGTTGTAAGAAAGCAATGTCCTCGAATACGCATTTCAGAGCTTTTCATATAGATTAGCACGAAATAGTCTCAAAATATGCTACTCCAGTGCATTGAACACTCATCATTCCTCCTGAGTGAGTCAACATTTGAGATGACGAGTTAACATAGTTGACCTGCAGGGAATTGGAGATCAATGTAATCGATCATACTGGAATTAACTGAGCACCGCTCAGACGGTCAAATCACAAGCAAGATGTCAACAATAAGAAGAATAAATTCGGAAAATTGAGAATTGAAAACTGTAAGGAGAAGATGAGTAGATGTTTGACCAGTCGCTCATATGTTTGACCAAGGGGATACTTCTAAACATTCAAACAAGCCATGCTGATTGGACCAACGTGTGTCATTGGTTGAATAGAGTGAAATGATCAATCCTGAACAATTCTTCAGAGCATTTAGACTAAAATATACCACATTAGCAGTGGTTTGCAACCAGTCAGGTGTTCACTTTCCACATTGAATGACGTTACTCCTTAGATGGTCATGTAGGGTTACTGTTAGTCCTGAACATCCTACCTTGGTTGCCTAATTCCATAGAGAGGACAGAGCCAAGTCTGGAGACTAACGCTATTTTAATGTTATTGTCGGTTTCAGGATGCGATAAAGAATATTATTCTTCATTCGTTGGCTATAATTTCATCTCACTACCCCCAGAACATAAGAATCAGTAGACTGCCCACTCATTGACCTTATTAATGTTGTCACGTAACAGGCGGTAAGTCACCAGAAGGAGTCTCCTATTAAACATGGAAGAACTACTTTTTATAGTATCAGTTCACCTCATACACAGTAAGAATTTTTTGATTGTCTAATTGTACATTTTGCAACAGTAATCAGACAGTTTGGGAAAGATTAATGCATCAAAGCTTGGGTGAATGGAAACCGTTTATAACTAGGTAGGCGTTGCATGTTTACACAGGATTCAGTTGTTTTGACTTGACGTTCACATAAACAGTCAGTTTCGGAGGATTGACAACCATAATGTTGCTCGCTGGGCTATTTATGCTGCTGGACCACGCGTATTTGACTACTTGGCCCATTTGTGCTGTGCTTACTATTGACCAAATAACGTCTAATAGATACATAAACTTGCTGAATACCGAAACACCCCAACAGTCCTGACTTGTTCACCCATCCACATATCTGACAGACCCCGTTAAAACGCCTTTCTTCAGACACTATACAATAGGACGAGCCAACTCATGCGCAAATATGTAGCCAATAGAAGGTAAGCGTACTTTCTAATTCTCAATACTGCCAAACTACACGACACTGGCAAGCAGAAAGCCATTAGATCTTAAAAACGTCTGAAATGTGCTATCGTGATCTTTGATCGACAACGGCGTTCAAAGTTGATTTGAGTGTGTTTGGCTTGTGTTTGCTTGCCCTTTAGATCATTTGGTGAATTATGTATGAGACAGTGGAGCAGATGGGTAACACAATCCAAATGTGAAATTTCTGAACATCCTACCTGGTTTCGTAGCTCAGTTTTTAGACCGCTCACTGTGGTTTCGAATGTTGCTTCTGTCGCTGGTTGGAATCCCGCCGAAGCGGACTTTCTTCTTAAATAAAAAAAACAATTGTCATTCGAATAGCGCGTGCACCCATTTTGCATCTCAAGCAAATAAACACCCCGAAGGTTGAAGTTTGAAAGATGCGCGTTGGATTTCACCCGTTTTTCTAAACACCTCAAACAACAGAGCGATTTAAGCCATATCCATGAGGTGACCATGTTAATAGAGTTCGGCTATATGAGCAACAAGGGAAAGTTTCATGAAACAAAAATATAACTGGGCGTGGTATACTTCACTAAATATTGTTAGTAGGTAGTTTGGTAGAACTCGAAAGCAGGCAGAGTTATTTGCATTCCGACAGAAGTTAGTATGCGGTCTTAATGAAAAATAAATCAATGATTTGACTATAATGTTTCAACATGGAAGCTTATGGTAAATATCAGGTGGCTACCACTGAGAATAACTCGATTGAACAAATAAGTTTGTGTATATTTATTCCGTTGCATCTGTTCTGTTATTTTTCCAAAGATTTAACAACTTGGCTTACTGACCAATTTATGAAAATACAGCAAATATGCTAACAAGCAGTCAAGCATTCATTCTGTTCGGTTGAATATTGCAGTTCCTAAAACAGATAACCTGTGTGAAAAATCACTTGGTTTCTACTTTCGCTTCGGATACTGCTTTCAGTTAACTATTTTCGAACGATGCATCGAAGTAGATTTTCTCTATCATTAGTGATACACAACAGTTTTTCTACTGGGGTTGAGCGCCATTTTATTGCACTGTAGGACACTGTGGTAACCATAGTGTCCTTGGTCACACATTAGATCGGAAGGTACAAACACGGTCGACTGTGAGTAACGTTCGGGTTGTCCAATAGCCTGAAGAAGGTGCGCGGCGGCTGCCCTCTGAAGTTCAGCTGGTACTTCCTCGCTTAAAAGTGTTACTAGGATTGACTACGTTTGATGACTGAAATTTTGTTGACTGGTAAGCAACTAGGGATTTGGTTGATATAAATCGGATACGACTGAAGGCAGGACAGTAAACTACGATACTTCAGTCGCGCTTCATTGGAGCAGTGGTAAGTCCAGTTATCTCATAGAAACTTGGATGGGATGCCAATGTCTCCCGAGATCTAACCAAAGCAGATCTAATATCTGGCGCACGCTTTCTACACATGCATGTTTTACAAACAAACGTGAATGACGTTCAAGGTGTTTCAACTGAATTTCTTCCGCATTCAAAATCAACCAGTTTTCGTAGGGTTATTGTCAGAATTGCAGTCATGACTGTAGCTAATGAAAAACTGTTTTCCTAGCACTTTTTCCGAGCTTCTATAATTTCTGAACTGTCTCAGCTAGACCTGTGAATGATTCCCTCTGATTGACGCTGACTGTGATAATTCCAAAGCTAAATCCGAGGAAACTGTTCATAGCTAAAACCTTCTCATCTGTAGTTAGTCCGGGCTTTGTTTCCAAATCGCGCTTCGCATCAACTTCTTGCAGTTGCATGACAGACAACTGATACCAGAAGGATTTCCTTCTTTTTCTATTAGCATTCAGGAAAATGACAAAATCTTTTTAGATTCATGTAGTCATTTTAAACTGTCAAATTACGTGGTGAACGCATGAAGATTATAAGCTAAGGTTTCATTTGACAGGATCTGTCAGGCTTATGCACAATATGTCAAGAAAGATATTACTTTTAATGCGGTTAGACAAACAATGTTTTTTTATGGCAACATATAATTAACGATACTAGTACTCACCCCGACTTCACTTGTATTGGTAATACTATTTCGTTGAACTTGTATTTTGTTCTCTTGTACGGGTGCTGCAAACAACTGTCTATTCAGTCCATCGATTGATGTAGGGTTGTGTGCCCGCCTGTCGACCGACTGATAGATACTTCGGGGTTGCAAAGGATTGTTTGGATTTTCAAGATCGATCAGCGAGGCAGTCAAATCTGATGGTGGCTCTGGAAGACAATGATCATTACGCCTATTGACTTTGTCACCAGATATTTCGTTGTGGGGAAGGTAGAACTGTCCGGAAGGAGCAAGCATCCACTTCTGACCGTCAGGTGTTGTCAGTCCGGGCATAAACTTACAGACAAATAGATTGATGATTTTAGACAAACTGTTATTGGTATCTTTTAATGTTAACATTTAGACGTGTTTATCTGGAAAAAAGAAAGCGTCAAACAATGTGCACTTACAAACCCAAGTGGACAGTAAGAAAATCTATCAATTATTTTTCACCTGGCGTGGTTCACCTTGAAAAATGTAGGTTTGCTTCAACTGACGGAAAATCTTTGATTCCACGGTTAACCTCGCGGTTTTCATTGTTATGATTTAACAGTTTTAATTGGGTTTCAGGTGATTTAAGTGTAACGTATACCAGCGTCCTCTTGGTTAGCATCAGCGACAGAAGCCAAATACTGGTACACAGATGAATTAGAAGTTTGTAACTAAAGCTTGGCGTTTCATTCTTTCATCATTTGACTGAAAGGCTGGGCCAATTATTATGCATGTTGCATAAACAAAAACGAAAATAATTAAATTATCGACTCGTGGACAAGCTCGGAGTTCAGATGGTTTAGGATTGACCACTAGTTCATGGTTATCCTCTTTGTTTCAGAAGTTGCAATCCTGATAAATCAGGCTTATTAGTGTCTACGTCAACGCTGATCATTGCAATAGGAATGTTGACTTCATTTCGAGTAATATCCGACTGTCTATCCGTAACAATAGGGCGATGCAAAGGATCTCAGGTGGTGTTAATGGACTGGGTGACCTAATCCAATGGGCGATTGTTCCAACACTCGGTGAATTATCTCAGGATAACTGTAGGAGATGGCCAATACATAGCAAACGGATCATGAACAATACGAGAGATCAAGCGAGTTATCATTCAACGAAATCAGTTTAACGCGCGAGACACAACAAGGTCAACATCACGACGGATAATGTCGGCCAAATGAACAGCGTCATATAGGGGTGCACACAACGTTTAAATCGAAGCCTCGATGCGTTGAGGCGTGGAATTTTAATACACAAACGTAAGCACACTATTGGAAGAAACCTGACGAATTAGACAACAAAGATCTTGTTTTACTGGACGACTAATGTTACACTATGGTGTTCAGAATGTACTTGGAAACGTAAAAGTCGTTCTGTTCATAAAGAGATTCACAAGACGTTTGTTGAAAAGCAAACAGCTGCATTTTTCAAGATCAGCTGTAGAAAGTGCCATCTCAGCGGTTAGCTGGATGGTTCACACTGATCAAGGTTACTAAAGAAGCCTTTGGGATCGACCAGCATAACAAATAAACCTCGATTCGCCCTTCGCATCATTTTAGTTTATAGAAAGACATGTCTGTCGAACAGTTTGTCACGATGGATGCACACACATGCGCAAATCAACGTGTGTATGTTTGTAATGCAACGTTTATAACATTTATTACTAGAAAGCTATCCCACTGCACATATTGACAATTATTGCCCTACAGAAAAAGAAATAGTTGCCACGTTTACTGTGCATGTAGAACCATGAAAAGATGTTTGAAATCGGAATTACTGTCCAACCGAATATTGTGCCATCAGATTAGAATTAAGACAACCACTGTGTGCAGATGTGTGAGATGGGCCTGGTGATGTCTTCGAATTCACTGTAAGTTTTCGTAATACGGAGTCTGCGCTGCCAGCATTCTTTTGAACACAAAACCGGACCTCCAGTATGTCACAAATAACACCGCGCTTGAGACCTAGCGGTAACCAGTTAACTTGCTCCACAAAGAGGTAAGTGAAATTACAGTATTTTTACAACAGATATCATGGCAGTAGTCTGCAGAATATAGATCATATTCTGTGCACTGACCTTTTATGCTCGTCTTCGCGTTACCTACCCACTTCTATGTTATTGCACTAGATGAGTTATTAAAAATTCCACGGATAAACTATTCATGGTACACGCTTATTTTTCAATAATTTGGATCCATTTTGAGGAGATTACAGAAACCATTCTCCCCTACTGTTTTGATGCACACATTTCTTTTTTTTCTTCCGGTATATCGATGAAAAGTCTACCTTTGTATAGCCAGGTTAATACGGTCTTACTAATAAGTAATTTGACAGATTCAATAATTTGGAAGATACTTAATTGGGAAAAATCTGGACTTCTGCCGGATTCGAACCAGTGACGGAAACAACATGCCCGAACGTGGCACAGACGGTTGGTGGATAACTAGATCCAAATAATAAATTTGTGAGCTAACGGTGTGACTTCGTAGATTAACTGGTTGATCGCTTGGACATGTTGTTTCTGTCGCTGGTTTGAATCCAGCCTAAGTCAAGAGTTTTTGCAGTTGGGTCTCTTTTGTAATATGGTTTGTTTGTTTAGCGAAACCATCAATCCGTCCTTACTTTTTTCTGCAACCATTCATCTCGTAAGAAACACATGGTTTACAAAACGCTGATAAGCGATGTGCGGACTGAATTGTTAATTTAATTGTGGGTTAAAATAGGAACATCTTAAAGAATTTACAGTAAGGTCACAACTGTGAGAAAGGTGAAATTTCTTACGTACATCTGTTTTTCTGTTGCCCGTTTTAGAAAATAATGTTGATGGTTGCAACAAGGAGTTCAGTAAACTAGACTACGGTTGCCGGTCCATGAAGAAATGTGTGAACTGAGTGAGTAGATGCTCTTAGCCCCGTACTATCGAACACACAGTGTGTAAAGTTTGGTAAATAGGAAAAAAGAAAAAAAAATTGAAATTTTTCGAAAGAAAGCACAAGACCCGAGTTTCGCTCTTGTTAGAGCTCGTCAGTAGTGCATATCTTTGTCACGACCGAGACTAGAACTCTGACCACGGTTTCACGAGGCAACATTGTTGAACACGGCGCCAATAACATCAAATTTGGCACGACCGAATTATCGTATGGAACACTTAACTACTTTCGCCTGTGGCTAATGCGCAGTTTACCAGAAACCTAGGCTAGTGTTTTAATGAGATGGAAAATTTTGACCTGTCCATGCAGTCCTAATGAAGGTGTTGTCGATTGAGGTTAACACACAGTAAATGTACCCCCTATTGAGACGATCGGGTAACCTGATCGTTACTCGCAAGCGGAAGTGGTTAAGCTTTCCCGTACGATAATTCGGTCTTGCCTGGTGTGAAGCTAATGACGCAGTGGCCAACACGGTTGCTTCATGAAGGCGTGGTCGGAGTTCTAGTCACGGTCGCACAAAAAACAGTTATTGAAATTACGAAAAACACACCCCCAGTGTATCCGCATGTATACAATAAACGGAGAAAGGAATACAAAGACTGAGGTGCATCTGAATAACACACTGTGATGGGTCGACAGCAGATGTAAACCCCTTATTGTAAGTTGATCTGCATGCGTGTATTGTGGTAACTGGAGTTTTGTTGGCTTCAAGAATAGGACAGGCAGTTATCAGGATAAGTCTAACGTCTGACGATGCAATCCACGGAACTACAAAAGTTACTGAAGGTGACGCATTAAAGACATACGCTGTAAGAGTGAATAGATGAATGGGTTGCCTTCTGAGTGGGGGAACTGTGCACATTGATTGATAGTCAGACACTAGTTTTTACTACTGCCGAATAGTATGATAAAGTTTTAGTTGCTAAGAGATCTGTTCATGAAAAACCTGAAATCCACAAGGGTTCGAACCAATGACGGAGACTGCATATCCATACGCAACGTGGGCTCTAACAACTGGGTCAATATGCTACCTCGAGAGTCACGAACGTCCACGTTAGAATTCCATTGCGCAATAACCCTACTGTGTTAAATGTTTTTCACATCATCCAGCGAATGAGCTGTCATGATAATGTCATCTGGAACAGACATCACTGACGTCAACTTTTCTGTCTGAACACTGGCAAACCTTTGTTAAACCACTACACAGTGTTTGCTTGTTGTGGTTATCTGCCTATTTTGCGTACACTTCATGATCTGTGAAGGTCAACGAAACACAATTCAGCCAACTCTTTCCAAATAAAATTTATTTGTTTTCCTTTAGCAGCTATTACTGTTAACTGGTTACGTGGTGCCAATGTTGTCCACAGGTTCGCCTGTCTGTTACATTTTGTTCTGTCATCATTTTAATCCTAACCCTATTTTTATTTAAGGTCAACGTGGTAAGGAAACTTAGGTAACATTAATGAAAAGTATTTTAAAGAACATAATATTCCAAGAGATGGGTGTCAGTCTGCTTGAGTTTGTACTGTGTTCCATATTGCGTTCATCTATCGACCAATACCATAATTTGAACCCAAGCTACAAAACCGTTGTTGTTGTGCGAACCTGCTAAACGACTTCGGAACTTTCGTCCCTCGACTCAACCTTGTACGTTTACAACATGTTGATTCAAACAAGTTGGATCAAGTAACAGGACAATGCTAAAACGACATTCAACGGACGAACATGTTCGCACATCAAACACTTAAAGGTATTCTTTGCTTGCTGTCTTCGAAACGTATCAGCGAACAGAGTGGCTACCGGTGGAGATTCTTCACGAATCCACTAGATGATACCGATCGTTAACTTCAGGTAGACAGTCGGAAAACAACCACGCGGGAGAATCGAATAAACCGTCCACCACATATCAGAATCTTCATTTGATCCATGATGCTTCGTTACATTCTGAGCCTATAAATGTCATCCAAACTAAGATTACTGTACCTGGTTGGCATTTAACAACAAATCAGTTAGTAACCCACGCGAATTGTTACTTGGCAAACAACTGTTTGAAAATTTAGTTAATCTCTTCATGACGTATGGCAAATGCGTAACTGAGTTGCTCGTTTAAATGTCGCCGTCAAAATAAACTTTCAATTTATCATGTATTCACCCAAGCATTCGAAAGTTCCGCGTTGGTATTTGTGAGTGGCCACTCTGGGGTTTTTTACCAATTAAACGAAAAACCATCTGAATAACCAAAGCATTTGTTTTGTAGTTAA
>JTDE01000264.1:0-13660 GCA_014338405.1 Paragonimus skrjabini miyazakii
ATTGCAGCAAAGTTCCTTATTTATCTGTCATTGGAATTACCTCAGCTGTTGACCTCCAAGATTGATCAGGAACGACACGACGGATTGCATCTATTGGATACTACATTTGGTGTAGTGGAATTCTAAATCAAAGCATTTAGTGAACTATTGTGAGTTGATCATCTTTTTGATCTCGAGTTCATACCTGAATTTTGTATAGTGTTTAAATCCACTACACAGAGAAGCGCTTGATCGTCCGGTGGCATATTGTTGGTTCACAGAAGCGGAATCAGCTCCGATAACGCCACAATTTTCAGGACCGGGGGCAATTTCCACAATATCCGATTTCGTCATTCTCGTAGAATGCCTGAATTCCATGAGAGAATTGCGTTGCTACCCGTCATTGTTGAAAGGCAAGGTGTCCTGGCCAAATAAATCGAAGTATTTGAGTACTGTTGAATCGTTCGCAAAAGATTCAAGTACACAACGAGTGACGCATAGTCTGTTGATCCAAATATGCCTATATCAATATCCAACGACAAGGAAGATAATCTATCTTCGAAACGGTTAATGAGAAGGCGCTAGTAGGAACTGGATTTAATACGGTACTAATTGAATCAATATACATGAAAACTAAATATCTCACCTCGACTGTGAAATATCCTCAGAAATTGAATAAAGAATGTGCCTGTACAACAAATCTGACAATTAGGCACCGCTCAGTAATGGAGGACGATAAAACGGAATTGAGTTCACTCAAACAAGTGGTAATTGGTTGGGTTGGAGCAAAATGACTGTTAACGCATCGAGAAATGATAAGAATTATAAGCTTTTCAAGAAAGAATATGGAAGAAGAATGTCATATTTTGACACTTAAAAATGCACAAGGCTGTGACTGAATGAGAGTGAGGGAAACGGTTACAGTAGCCGGTGTAAGAAGGAAAATGGTCTGTTCTTAAGGAAAGATAGGGCCACCCTTCAACACTGATCAAGCAAAGCACAGCAATCTCAAAATAATGCAACACACCTTAACAAAATCAACAACATCCATAGGCAGGTTTCACTGAAGAGAGCCGGTAGTTTTGGTAGTCGAACTCAAATTCAGTGGTCGATTGTCGACACTTGGCACATCAAATGTGGAGCTCATGATAGCGAGTCGAAGGCAAGTATGGTTTTAGTGTGAATTACAACACCCATGAAAGCGTCGAATATCAATCGATCAATTCTCTGGAAATGTTGGGAACAGGTGACGCAACTTCGTATCCGTGACCGACAGTGGTCTCATTTAGGTGGCCTTGCGGCATTTATGAATAAATAGACATAGTAAACTTGATTACGTTGAACCGCCTACCACGCCGGTTATTTCAATCACTGCTGACACTTTTACTGGCTCCCCTTCTCAAGTTCAACGCAAAATGCATCATGAGTAAACGCTGTCGGTCGCCGATCTGAAATCCATGTTAGTTTTCACCTGAGACAGGCAGCTTACTGCTCCATTTTACTTACACTTTTCATCAAACGCTTCTGTTCGTCCTCAGGTAAGCACAGCCGCTCATCTTTTTTCTTTGCAGCTCTTACGTGACGGGTCGCCGTTCATCGTTGTGTTGAAAAGTCGCGCCGTGTTTCACTATCACACACTGAATGTTAAGAGGCCTGCCTTCGAGGAGCTGTCCAAATGGTTATCTCAGACAGGGAGTGATAAATATATATATATCAGTTGAACGGAGTCATATATGCTGCAAAGTAACCAGCAAACACTGTGATAGAAAGGACGACGCATAACAGGAAAGAGGTACGTGGTTCCTTGTACTACCTCTCGAAAGTGTCTTTTTGATGCTTGGAGTTAACTATTGTTCACCAATACCAGTGGAGTTTACTTTGTGCAGAGTGTCCACTGAATCCTATTATCCAATCGGGCTTATTTACATTCTGTCGACCGCTAACAACGTGCCGCCAATGAAATCGTCTCAAACAGCAACGATCCACTCGGTAGACCCAAGGTGGAGTGTCAGTACCATACTCTAACTATCTTCGAAATCGAACGGCGTGTGTCGAATCCGTAGTTGTCGTGGTGTCATTCACTGATTTAGTTCGCACGAATTCGTTGGATCCACCGACCAACACATCAAAAGGGAGCATTCAACCAGATATGGGTAACTTGCGCTGACCAACGCAGACAACTAACGACCAGTCCGATTAGAAAACCCACATTGCTCACCAGTCCCATTCCGATTGTTATACACGCCCTTAGCGAAGGAGTACTATCGGTATAGGTATCAGCATATTGCTCGTCAGTAGGTACCTAGGCCCTTTATGAGGCTGTTTTTTAACGTTCTGTGTGCTTTCTGAAAAATACCAAAAACGAATATTAGCATTGGCATCGACTAGGTGCAGTTTTCATACCAAAGCCCCGCTGGCCCAGTGTTTGCATCAATTTTGCCGCTGTGCCACGCTCAGTAGGGGTAGGACCTATCCGGCAGTCCTGTCGAAAAAAGAAACCACCGGCTTTACGAAGGGCAGTTCATGTGTTATTCGTCACGTCAAGCGTTGTACGTCCTCATTTCTCGAAGTGACGATGGAAGCGTGTGCGGAACAAATCCTCCGCGAAAATGGGACGCACACGCACTCCCGGTGATACTAGTGGGGGCAATGCACGCATCGTATCCAGTTGTCCGTATGCCAATCTTCGGGTGGTGAAATATATCTTCCACGTTCACCGCAAACGTCCGTAGACACATCTTGACTGTGGACCTGCTGCATCACTGAAAGTGGTCCGGCTCTGAGTCATAATTGAGGTTCATCGGGAGTTGTCATGATTAGGCGCGGCCGCTTTGGGAGTGATCAATAAAGATAAGAGAGAAAGTTTCCAAGAGATGATTGAGGGCTTGTTGTTAATGCGTCCGGTTTGTCGACTGATAATGAAGAAAGACCAGCTGTGCTAAACGTTTCGTAAGTTTCGTATTTCTATCGGGGCTATGGGAGTATCCAGGCCCAAGATGAATGCTGGTGTCTTTCCAGGTATAGGGAAGTAAGGCGGCAGCGGATTACCCTAGCATTTGAGAAGAAATCGTCGGATATCCAATATAAGTTGACTGAAGGATTCGCAGGAAATTTTCAGTAATTCCAGCGATCCGAATTCATTGAATGCCGGCACTCCTGATGACCCGACATGGTTCCTCTGCGGTGCGTCAAATGTGGAGGCAGAAGAGTGAATGATCGCATTGAATTAACGAATTCACTTTGGAGTAATCGGGAAATTTTCTGACTCAAATTGAACAATGATAGGCGGGAAGTTTACTGTACTGTCTACATAATTTAAAATACGGCGACAGCGCATGTTTGCAGAGCAACGTAAATTTCATATTAAAGTAGTGGTCTCAGGTTCAGCTATCCTGATCGGCTCTGTAGACTCACCTGTCACCCCCAGTTACTATTAAAGGCATAACCGTGGTGGTAACTCGGAACTCCCGACTGGCCTGCATGTGCTGTAAAAGCTTCATCACTGCTCTTGGCAACCTTTTTCGTGCTACCACGTTCACTTAAAGATGGTAGCAGCTTGGACAATAGCCGCAGCTATCTGTTGCCATCTTAGTCTGCTTGTTCATGGTATGTTGGAAAACACTGATGACTCGTCCAACAGCTTTCTACAGGTGAGTGCCAACGTTGAAGTTGTGCTACTTATTGAAGCAGTGCATAACCTCCACGACGCTTTCGTCCTGGACTCAAACCGTTTGGACAGTACAGAGTGGTTATTGCACCACTTGCCGGCACGTGACGTCAACCGCAGTTGCAGGTGGCTGAGGAACACAGGGTTCGGTTACTGGATTTCATGCAGTTAACTTAAGGACACCATTGCACTCCCGGTGCACATGGCCTTGCAAAAGTGTTGGAGGGTGATGAGATTGAGACGATATCGAAAGGATTGAAGTGAATACAACAAAACGCACGTTTCTCCGTGTCCCTTAGAAAATGCATTCGACACAGTAGTTGTAGGACTGCCGATAGTTCCTCGGTAATCAAGGCTTGGATGGCAGCGCTGTCCTACATGATCATTGTTCTGGTGTTCCTAGGTTCTGTATGCTGGATGAAGATGCAGAGGAACTAATTGACAGCTTCGATCATTCTGGTCGCCAGCCTTTCGAAGCAGGTGGGCAGTTCTTTACCGTGTGCGTCAACAGCGGCAAGGACGAAAAAAGTGCATTTCCGAACAGCTTCGGTACGTGCCATCTATCTCTATCACTTCGAGGTAACAATGGCACACAATTCACTGCTCAGGGATCATAACGAAAGATTGTGGGACGCGACTGTCACTATTCAGAAAGCAGCGAGTATGTTTTGAATCACAGTTTGCTGGCAAATTCTAATAGGTATAACGAAATGCTGCTTTTTGCGCCATGTGTTTGTCACGTTAGTTGCGCACATCCCTAGCGCCCGTGTTCTTAGCAAAGTTAGTCCGTGCACGGTTACATAGCGTGAATGGGCTGGTACAATGTATTAGCTGAGATAATATCCCCTCGAACCACTCTGCGTTCAGACACTGATGACGTCTGTTCTAGTCACCCGGAAAAAGCCCTCAGCGCTTTTGCTGACGTTGAAAAATAATTGACACTTTATATGGACACTGCGGCTCGCACGGGGCGAATGACCTTTCTTGCTGCATATGTGAACTCTTCGGCTTATCTCACTCTCGTTGAAGGCCGGGTTGCGTATGCGGCAGCGGACTCTGGTGGCCTGGTGAATTGACGGAGTTAGATTTCAAACATATCGAATGGTTCACGTTGCTTTGCCTTGTAATGGTCAAAAACGAGTAACTGAATAAGTAAATGCAAGCGTGCCTCACCAGGTTTTCAGTGACAACAAAATGGACGAATGCAATGGAACGGTTACGGGGTTTCGACAAGTCACGGTGGTCAACGTATTTGACTCACAGAAGTTGTTCACAGGTAATCGAAATGACTATCACAACCACCCAAATTACCAGTATACCGACAGCAAGGACATTACAAAGTTACCGTGGGCTGCTAAAGCGCGAGAGAAGTTGTGACAATGTTTGTAGTACGGCGGAGCTGAAAAGTTGGGTGAAAGATCGGTGTAGTATTGTCATGCGACTACACAACAGAGGGCAGAGCAGGCCGGTGCGCGGAAAATTTGTACTGTAATGCAAGGTCACTTTCATCTACTTGGACCACGTGCAAAGGTGATGCAAAAACGTTTTTGTGGAAAAGTATTAAACAAAAAATGAAGAAAACCATACAAGATCAGTATGTGACGTGAATTATTTTCGGAAGTGTTCGTCAAATCTATGGTAAACGCCATGACATGGGTTTTGAGAAGCAACCTCATAACGCACCGTGCTGCCGTGTTGTTGGCGCCACTTTTGTTTTCGGTTGTATAGGTCGTGTGCATGTCTTACTGGGCCTTTGGTTCACGCTTGTTTCTGTTGTCCCCTTTCACGGGACTATCGTTGGAGTCCTAACTTCGGAAAAACGCTGTCCCCCGGTGTCTCCACGTAGCTCAAAGTTGGTTCACGAATGTAACGGGCACACGTAGCCAGAATGTCTGCCTTATCTGTTACAATTGTGCATCGGGACGTATTGGTGTGTTGTCGGCGCCGTTTTAGTTTTAGTCTGTGCAAGTCGTATGCATGGCTTCCTGTGCCTCTGGTTCATCCTAGTCAGCAAAATCTCTCAAATTACCTAGGTAATTTCTAAAAACTATCCGGTAATTCGACCTGGTGGTTTTAGGGGTAATGACGTAAAATCATCCCCAAATTACCCATTTTACATATTTCAATTTTTTCTCAATTTTTTAAAGAAAATACGAACTTTTTTCAATTCCACACATAATTCGCCGCTTATACTTAGGGGAAGCTACTTTGTACGTTGTCACTAACATAACAGTCCACGGACTTGAGGTGAAATAACGGAAGGACGTTTCACGCAACAACAAATATAAGGCAGTTATTTTCGAAATATATTTGCATCGGAATATGTACAACCATAATCGGATATTCTGTGTCGGTGTAGTACTTGAAATATTTCCGTCACGTTTGCACGCATTGTTTGGCTAATGAGCAAGTGATCTGTAAATTAGATATAAGATACAGTTGCAAGGGAAAGTTTGAAATTGCATCTTCGTGAAAAATCGAGATAGAGCAAAAATGAAACAAAACAATCTTGCAGTAATCTTTTCAGGCATTTCAATAATGCTACAGATGTTTGCTAGTTAAAATCCGGTGACTCGAATATGCCATCCTGAACTTATACAAAATTCAAATGTGAGCCATAATAGTACGTCTCATGGATGTGTTTGAAATTCCATATTTCCGTATAGACGCGCCACAACCTTAGAGTATGTATACTCATATGCATACGTACACCCTTTTGAATTCTGCCGCAATCAACTGCCAAATGTACGAATACAAACGCGTATACGCAACCATAAAACAATTTACAGTTCGAGCAAAAATTGTCTCCAAAAATTAACACCTAACACATTTGTTTATGTACGGGGAGGTGCCCGCAGAGAAAACGGAGAAGGAATAACCCACTCACCACCCACCAATTAAACGGCTCTCAAAGTGGCGCCCATCAGCCATTACATATTCAGACCACCATTTAAACAAATTGCGCATCAAGAAGCAGACTATAATGATGAAAGGAAATGTAACAAACTCTTTGAAAATTCTATTTACAGTCTAGCTTTGTTGGTTAGGTTGCCTTTGATGGTCTTAGTAAACCACGCCAGGACAATGGATGATTTTTAGGGCAATTTCCCCCTAAAATAACCCATCTATAGGGTAATTTGTGCCGGCTTGGATGCTTGTTCTCGGTGTTCCCTTTTACCGGACTGTTGTTGGAACCCTTACTTCGGAAGAATGCTGTCCGCCGGCGTCTCCACGTTGCCCCAAAGTTGGTCCGTACATGTAACCGACAACGCGAGTAGAAATAGCCAGCTTGCATGTTTCACATTACACTGCGGTATAACGCCATCGGTAGGCGGTCATCGGCCATGAATGCTAGTCGTAGACCGTGAGTTCCCAAGCTATGGTGTTAGGGAGGAAATTTTTCAGGGAAAAAATCGTTTTACTAGCTCGGTATCTGGTGCAGAAGCTGAAATCGTCAAAATCTTCGTCATGGACATACATTTGTTTGTTTCAACTGACCGCTAACTGAGAATGACCTTGTCGTAATTGCTTTTCGAAAATCGGTATGGCCGCTGATGTTGTGGTCGATATAGTGTGGCAATGTTAAAACAAGGATGCTGGGGTTATTTTCAATTTACTTGTTCATACTTGTCATTTGTTTATTTTATTTCCAGTTATTTATTTTTTATTTTCAGGAGATGGATTTTACTGCGACTTTCAAGGCGATGTTTGAGGATCGCAAATATCGCACTTTCTCACAGTTTTAGGACTATCTTTAGAGGTACATAGACGAGGTGGGTGTCATTTACGTCCGTGGGACGAGCCGTAGGTTGAAAACTGCTTTGAAGTACGATAAGGTAAGGTAACGTGTTTTCCTGAAAAACGTGCAGGTTTAATATCGTTGTGCGAAGCCCAAAATGCGTAGGAATGTATGCAGGGGTGTACGACGTGTCTAGTGGGTTAACTGTTGTTAATTTTAACGAAGCAGTTCTCGCGACACATGTTGCAGGTCACGATTTCATGTGGTCCGACGAGATGCGTGTCTGGTTGTGAGCTCTTCCGAGTTGGAGCTCAATCACCCCTCAGCCGCCTGCCATATGAATCCCATCCTACGAATCGTGGACTCACCGTCAGTGAACTGAACGAATGCGAGAGCCTTTTCCAGTACAATACGCCAACTGCCGATATTAAACAGTATGTAGTGGATGTTTACAAGAAGTTGGTCACAACCACTGACGTCGGAAACATCCGCCGCAAGTTAAAGCCTGCAATATCAAGTGAGTCTGTTACGTAATATTGTTCACGGAACATTGGATAACCATGATGAGGTGCTGTCCGTGATTAGTGCGATAGGTAGAGCGCGCACTGTAAAGGATGAAGGCAACAGATAAACGCATGCCTGATTCGCCCAGCAAACGCAGATTGAACTATTCCGACGTTTCCCTTATGTGGTGAATGTGGATGCCACTCACGGGACAAACAGACACAAGTATGTCATCGTATATCTCATCATGCTTCAGAAGTTGGAAGTTATATCAGTTCCTCGTGACAGACAGCATGAGACACGGCCGACCCGTGATGTACGGGTACGTTCGTAGTGAAAAGTATGCTTCACTGCGTAGACTTTTCGAAATTTTTCGGTAAATGATAGGCTATCACATTACGGTGAAAACACTTGTTATGGATAGGATGGCTGCGCAAATGAGGGTAGCCCATGTGGTGTTCGTATGCGACATCCTATTTTGTTAATTTCTTGTACATGAGGCCGTACGTGAGCATGTAAGTGGCCAAAATTCGTCCGTCATATTTGTCAAAAGACAAACTCTTTTCGCAGTCGTTTTATCTTCCCCCGAACGGCTACGGCAGACAATGAGGAAGAGTAAGTTGCGCTGTTATACTGTTTACCGTAGGTTCAAACGTGATTTGTATATCATCGGTTGAACGGATAGGAAGTTCCTGAATTATTTGTTTGTTTGTCGTCTGCTGAAGTGAGACATCCATACGCAAAGCGATGTTGTCCATTTTGGCAATCGCACGAACAGTAGGCTGGAAAACGCAAACGGACGGTTGAGGAAGAGGCCGCACTCAGGCGACTTCCTTGCCGTCGCCATTCAGAAAATATGGAAGCGCAGTAAGTGGCTGCCGCGAGAGTACGAAATACAAACGACCTATGGATGCGATCGTCGTAAGGTTGTGGATGTCGACTGGTAGGTGAAGATCGTTTTTCACAGAATGACCACGATCAAAAGCATCTGAAATGACGGGCTCCACGACTCTCTTTTAAAGCAATATCTGAGTGCAAGGTTAGCGGTTTTCTAATCACCTTGAAGACTGCAGCTTCGTGTGCAACAAGATGATGACGCTTTCGTCGTAGATAGCGTTGAGGGGACATGGAATGTTCACTTTAACGTACAAGGTGGCTGCCATACATACACATTCTGTCGGTGTTTCAGAAACATTTCTACCCTACGGTTAGGTCTTTTGTAGTTTCCATTCTTCTTTACAAAGGTCACGTCCCCATTCATGAGCGGTGGCTGGTAGAGCACAGCTTGCCTGCAGCCTCTGCCGTTTGCTGCAGCCAGTTTCTACCGTCACTATAAAACCCTTCATCTTGCACTTGAAAAACGGCACGACTGAAACAACCGCACGGCGGTGGCTTGCTACAACAACATCACTGCTTTTGCCAGTAAGACAGTGGAGTGTGCAAAAACTGGTTTACCGTTATGCGACTTCCCCATGGGCTCAGCTGCAAGCGGTGTGCAACCGATGTGGGTGAAAAAGTCTGAATCAGGGTTGCCGTGTGGACACTTCGGTGCCCACGTACAGATGAACAGTTATTGGTGTGTAGTTGATCAGCTGATTTTTCACTCCAAACGTATGCAAATGGCAGAAATAAACGAGTGTTCATTCTGTGGCAAACAGCTTCAACCTCAGTCGCCTGGTAAGTGCACACTTTGAATCCTTACTTTTGTCACTTCCGTCTACTTCAGCCGTTGTTCGCACTTCCTCAGTGATTATAAAAAGCAAGTCGCGTACACCACCCACAATGGATGTAAACTTGGGCCGGTCTGTTGACAGTGTACCGCTAGCACATGGGCCAAAGAAAGCACGAATCAACATCACCTGGAACGATTATCCTGGTGATATAATTGCGGAAAGTAAGTTGCTTCATATACGTGTACACAGATTTCTTGCAGATATCGGATGTGATGAACGACGTGATGATGAAGATTTTATCTGATACACTGTTTCAATCATCCGGAAGGATACCCATAACACACGAAAACAGACGGCTACGTTCTGAAATGGAGAAAGCGGAGGTAGTACGTACATTTATCCACAACTATCAAATACATAATTCAAGGTTCTATCACCACGTTTTCGTCCTCAATGACTTCACTCGTCCACCAATGTGTTAAACATAACTCGTAAGGTAGAACAAATGGACTGAGCAGTGATAACTGTTTAAGCAATGAGCAGATTTTGGCATACCTGGTAAGGTAGGACAAATGGACGGAGTAGTTGTAGGTGTCTAAGCATGAAGTAGAGGTTGGCATGGATGGTGAGGTAGGACAAATGGACGGAGCAGTTATAAGTGTCTAAGCATGAAGTAGAGTTTAGCGTAGTTTAAGTCAACTGGACGGAACAGCTTTTAAGGTGAATGCATACGGAATAATTAGGCGTTGATCATAGCTTAATACAGTTGGATGGAGCACAAACCAATGTCGGCGCAATGCATGTGAATCGGAATAACAAACGCGTATGAGGCAAGATAAACAGCAGTTTGCCAACCACGTTTCCAGAAATTCGTCTTCATCGAATAATCCGCTGAAGATGTGACTACAACCGCCCAGTGTAGCAAAATTGTGAATGGTTCCTCTAACGTAAAACGAGCATTTCTGAATATGGAATACTTTCGAACAGAATAATGTCGCTTACACGGTTCACATTTCCGCCGATAGTCTTCTGCACACCGCGTGACCTGAATCGATTTCAGAAAAACGCAGAACAGTTAAAGGTAATCACCTCTCGACGGAATCCATAGCATCACATTCAGATGTTCAGCACACTGCAGTTACTACGACAGCTGCATCATCGCACACACTCATTCATATGCCCCCTTAAAATCCCGGTGTGCCATCTCAAAAGCTCCACGGTTGTCAGACCGTGGGCCATCTATGTGGCCTGATGTTAATGACATATCAGCGTCGGACGAGTAAACTACCCCAGGAAGGTATGTCGTTCAGCGTGTTTGTATCTCACGTCCATTTGACCTAAGCTATGATCAACGCCTAAATGTGCGGTATACGTTCACACTAGTAGCTGCTCCGTCCAGTTGACATAAACTATGATGAATGCCTATGTGTGTAGTATGCGTTCACACTAATAGCTGTTCCGTCTAGTTGACTTAGGTTATGATCAACGTTGATATAAATAACACGGTAGAAATCAGAATGAACGTGTATTTAGACCGTTCGGAATAATTTATAATGACTTCCTTCAATTCTGGCCAAAAATGTGATAACATGCTGGCAGCCATCAGTGATCTCTGCGGCCGGCGAGAACATAGACCGACAGTCATCGGAATCATAAGCGTCCATTATATGAAGATAGAAGGGTTTTAGCTGAAATGGTAGAAGTGGGAATCATTGTTTTCGTCGGAGAAGTAACGGGCATCACAGTTGGTCATTATCTGTCAGTAAATGAGCACTGAATCACGTACACATAACAAGCTAAATTCAAGCATAATCAATAAACAATAAACAAAACAATACGCACGATGTTAATGATAGAGTAGGACGTGTTACCCATGTTTACACCATACCGTAGGTAGAAACAACCACGTGAAAACGCAGACCGTTTTCCATCGGAAATACTACAAGGGAACGAGGCTGAACATATTATTCAGATGAATAACTAACCAACATACGTAGCGGCATAGATTTCATTAAGAATTACTGTGATATTTTGTGTAAAATTCAATGCAAAAGCAACGTAGGCGGAAATTAGAAATTCAATTTTTCCTCCAAAACCGCACGAAGATAAGCGGTCCATCACGTTAAGGTTACGTATTCCACCAGGAAAATTCCCATGAAAGCATTTTCAGAACGTAAAATCGATTGCAAAACCAACAATATGCTTTTATCGAAAAAATGGCGACATATTTCCCAACAAAAGGGCGAATATGGACAATTTTTAGGTATAGCTGATTTGCCTCATTGCAACACAAATATTATACTCGATGAAATCTGTATATGTGTCCCGTAATATGATTTTATAATATTTCATGAAATATTTAAAAAATCTCTTTTCGCGCCTAAATAGCCGTTTCCAACTAGTTTTGGCCTTGAAAGCGCCATACCGGCGGATTACAAAATTGCCGTTATAAGTGTCATAATCTTTCCAGCTGGCAGTGTTCTTCAATGTCATTCATTCAGCAGGTTACCTCGTCCCCATTCAAGCGTACATCCGGATTTCATAGAATTGTTGACAACAACGGTATTGTAGTGACCAGCGATCGTGTGGCTTCTCTAAGAATCCCGGTTGCAACCGTGTTTTTCCGCTTGTCTGTTCTGTACGCATGATTCTATGTACGCCTGTAATAGGAGGCCCGATACGAACTCAGTGCTACTTTCTTCAGTCGTTTAAGTAATTGCGCGCAGCGAATGCTTGCCCCTTTCATAACGACACATCTGTTATTTCATTCTTCAAGGTCGTCTAACCCGAACCCTTTCCGAGCGTTGTTTGAAGCACTCGAAGGTTCCACGCACTTTTCACCTGGCGTGCTTTTGGGTGCTGCCGAGTGGGCTGTGTCCCGCCTCGCGCTTCATTTCTTCTTCCTCCTAGTTTCTGCCGTTGGTCCCAGGCTAGGCTAGAGATGACTACTTATCATATTTCCAAACATTGCTGGAAATATACGGCTTGTTTCCAAACCTCACTGTCTTCTCTAGTTCGATACCTGTTGGGGCCACGTTTCGGTTGCACTTAAGGAAAGGCGTTCTAAATTGTTAGTGGACAAGGGTCTAGAGCATACCCACTTGTCCACTACAGTACTAAAGAATGGTGAATATGGTGAATGTAACACATAAAGCACAACTTGCTTGTCCTGTTTCAGAGCATTATTCTACGTCGAAGTGGCGTTTTTCACGTTTGCAGTTTTATAAAAAGCTTAGTACTCACGTTTCAACAACAGTTCGATTGTCGAAGTTATAATCACGCTTTTCTGCTTAATTTTGGCCAATTTTCAACAAATCCACGTTTCCACGTCTATGGCATCGACTTTCATTATATTCTACCTTCCATTTTCTGAAATTACATGGAATGCCACTCTGCTTCCTTGTTCCATTTATCCCTATGCCATTGAACTATCGAACATTCCCTGCTTACGTTCTTGGGAGATTCAATCAAAAAATCTTCGAACAACAGAATTCTAAGATTCTAGAAACTGAAACATGCCACCAAATTTCAAAAACTTCAGTAGCTATAGCATAATTTTTAACTAAAAGATAACAGAAATGTTTACGGTCTACCGATAACACGCAGCGTCATCATTCTTTCTGCCAAAAATTCGAAACGATAGGGGCCTTTTGGGGATGCCGCCTGTCAATCAAAAAGCATTTCATTGGCATATCCCACAAACCATTTCTATCAGTGGCTTTGTACAACCGCGCACACTGCCTCCCTTAAAACCTTGCATCCGGCAGACAAAGAAGTCAAATTTTCCGTGAGAACTTTCAAACACCCCCCGAAAAAGTGGAATTTAGCAGGTGTACAAGGGTCGCAAGTTGCGACACTGAAAGTGCTGATCAAGCGTCCTGTAGGGACGTTGACTTACGCACAAGTAGTGATGTCATGCCCATAGCCTCAAAGGAGGGCCATCAGAACTACTCGGCAATACATGCCGGGCCCAACACCACCACCCTCCTCGATTCTAGGCCTTCTTTCCCAAACTCCCCCCGCACTCTCCTCTCTCTTTTTTCGAGAGGTCAGGCGACGAAGTAGCTCTTAAGTGCATGTATACGAACTGTCTTAGTT
>JTDE01000264.1:42207-96730 GCA_014338405.1 Paragonimus skrjabini miyazakii
GTTTACCACTGCGCCATTGACTTCACGTTAGGCACGACCGAATTATCATATGTGAACACTCAACCACTTTCGCCTGTGAGTAATGATCAGGTTGCCCGATCGTCTCGAAATGGAGACACAGTTACTGCCTGTTAACTCCAATCGATAACCCCGCGATTAGGACTTCCTAGATTTAAGTTCCGGTTAGCTTTCCTTAACGGGATCGGACCTCTGTTCTGTTTAAAACTGCACAATATGCTGGTCATTGTCTTTGGACAATAGAAAAGCCTACGCAAGATTGATTCGATTATTGTTATGTAGTACATTTCGCTGTTGAAGAAGATACATGATGTGTGTTCAATGAACACAGTTACCAGTTCTTAGATTATAGTCTACCAATAGTGTTGATTCATGTTCAGGAATTGATATCCGATCGATTCAACTGGTGTAACCTTACGCTTTGTATAACGTCTCTCATACTACATGCATTTGCTCGTTTCCTTTTATCCCTCGAGATAACCCTGAACCAAATATATGAACATGTTTAAACAAGTCTTGCTTCAGTTGTAGTAATGGCTTGTGGAACATGCGTTTGGTATTCAGAACAGTACTTTCTGAGTGTTCATGCGGCCATCTGACTCGGCTAAGTCTTGTGACAATACTTCGGTTCCACAGCGCACTTTGTTTAGTCGATACGACTTCGGGTTTCCAGTCATCTCATTAACACTGACGATATCATGATCGAAGTATCGACAGATGTAATGAATATCCCTGCTTTCGTTCTCATTGACATGGTTCAATAGCCTAACCTCCCACCCCCTCTAACGTTCGGCTCATAGAATGAAAGTACACCGTTTCTCAGTACAACTATCTGTAATCACATGTCAACATCACTCTTTTTCAACTGTGAACAATATAAACATACGTAGTGCTTCATTTGCATTCTGTTTTGTCAAACTTCAATGTCTGTATGTGACACCTCACGCCAAAACGAAACCAACGAGCTGATAATATGTACATAAATCAACCAGGAGTCCTCTACCTCTTTTCCTATGTCTAGCCGAGTGCACTTCTGTGAGTTTCTATTTCAGCTTCTTGTACATTACCCCCGACAGCAATCTATGTGAGAGACAACACTAAAGTGACAAACGAAACAACAAGGTTGGGCGTAAATTACTGGTTTGTGACGGGATCACACTAGCTCGTCAACATTTTTTGTTAGTTGTGCAATAACAGTGGTCTGCGTTGCCTCAAATTACACTGAGCAAACTTGGTCCGATCTTCACTTGCTAGCGATAGCTCACACTTAATATATAGCTTCCGTGACCTCTTTCATTTTTGTGTTCCAGGCGCTTTCGTACTGGTTCTGACCTTGGCTATAGATCGGATCTTTACTTTCTGCGAAATGCCAGAATTTCGCACAAATGTTCTCAAGCATATCCATGTGTCGTTTTATAATGTTATTCTTTTGCTTATTCTGTAGAGCAGGGATGGTATTCAATAAACTCATACTAAATGTCCATTCTTTTTGGGGCTGATGTTCCACTGTTATCATCGACTTATCGTGATATCATCACCGGCAGTGTTCAGTAGGTTTTTCTACCACCACCCATTTTCAAGTTGATCACTGGCGACTTTCTACTGAAGTGTTAGAAGCCGTGATTTGAGGTATACTGAAGAAACCACTGACATGTACTAGCCTACATGCAACTCATGTAGTCTTTATTTTGTTGGCGATATCTGTTCGTTGGTGTAGAATATATTTTTATCTTTAAAAGCGCAAATCTTTTAGTTTCGGGTTGATAGGGGCTTTTGTTAGCTTAGCGGCTTGTCAGAGCTGGTTGCCAGTTTTATCTACGTGGATAGGTTTACAGGCCTTGAAGATGCGGTTGAAGAGGCCGACAGTCGTAATTCGGAAGTCACACTACGCCGTCTCTTATGACAGAAATCTGTGCTCTAACATTTGTACGTGATTGGTGTAAAACTTTTGAAGCGCAATAGATAACAAGTCTACGTCTTTTTGCGTTAGGTACCTCTACGAAAGGAGCAATTTTTGTGCTTGGTAACTTGGTTATCCTTCTTGATTTCAGTACTAAACTTAATATTGGGATGCAAGCTGTTGAGATGAGGATATTAGGTTCAGCCTGACAGATGTGATTTCTTCTCAAAAGGGGCAATAGATATATCGATCTACACAGGCCCAAGGGAGCTATCCTTGGTTCCCCTATCCATCTGGCTATGCGACCGTCCACTGAATGAAACTTTTACGTTATAGTGCACAGATTAAGAAGTTTGCGTGTGTCTTAAACTCCGAGAAAAGATTCAGCGCCAACCCTCGCCACATCAAACCTTATCTAAGAAGTTGTCTGTACATGCTGTTTGCAGTAAGTAAACAGTACAATGAGGGCACTGCACACTCGGAGCATAAGCAGTAGTGGATTCTGAATACCAAAACTGGAAGGGTTAAGAACGTCGTGAGAAAACACTTGCTGGAATCTGGCCATGCAGCAGATTTCTCAGAAGATTTTCGTGTTGTCTGTCAGAATGTATACAAACGAATCCTAACTTTCTCAGAGGTGTTAACTGTACATCTTAAGAAACTACGTTCTTATGTTCAGAAGTACCAATAATGAACTTAAGTCTACCCTGGCAATCTTCTGCATAAATGACTTATTAATTATAGTTCTTCAGCATCCAATCCTTATTGTTTTCAACACTTCCGTTCACATTACTCTTACTGCCAATTGTTCTTGTAATTCCGATATGTATTCTGTTAACTCCACCAGCACGGATGAAATTCGAATCACTAACTCTTCTGCCTATTACTAGTTCGTATACACATTCATTCCAGTGTTTGTCTCGTTTCTTTGTAAGTTGAGTAAAAAAAAAGTCAATATTGAAACAGGTCGCACACGTTCGTACAGTCAAACTATGATTACCGACTAGAAAAATTATTATTTTGCCTGTATGCATCCATTCGGTTATCATTTGGTGTATGTGACTAACGTGAACGATTGAAATGTCCGAGCATACATCTCTTTATAACTATTTTGAATTTATTCAAATTCATACGTGGACTAAGCTGCTTCAAACACAGATATGACGTTTTTAGAGCAATGGGACAGTAAGAGTACATGTTCTACTGATTGATTTTATCTGGTTGGCCGTTCCATAAAACAGTAGGAATATGTAGATCAATACGCGTGGCGATAACGATTGATCGGAATAAACGGAGGGAGTAGGTTAAATGGTCACGAATGGAAGAAAACCATGATAGAAGGTTTTTTTCTGCGCACCCTTCACCGATTGAATTTGTTGAATTAAGGGAGCCTGAGTGATGACTAAGAGTCTTGAAGTTGGGGTTAAGTAACAGCACTGCAAAGGAGTTGACCTGGTCGATGTTACTTGGACGTATTTCACAGTCGATGTTTTCGGGTTCCTTGTTCAGGTGTCCGCATTGTTCCCCGTTCACGTAACTGATTGCACCAACTACTTGTGGGTGTATTTGACTATACGTTGAGCCAAACACCCTTTCGTTCTGTGAGCGTGCATTTATTTGTAACAGCTAGTGAGCTGAATAGTACCATGCCAAATGGAATGTTTAAATGAATTGAACTTCGCGTTTATGAAGTTTACTCCTCGGGTTGATAGCATCGGACACAACTGAAGAGCAGAATGCGTGCAGTTTATGGTTGATACAAGCTTGTGACACATCTTCGTTCAGGTGATCCCCGCGAAGCGGTAATCTCAGAAAGTTCGCCATCTTAGATCGAAAGGCCTTTTAGTTTTCACTTGTCGTGCATGATAGTGTTCCTCATCGACGAAATTCTAAATATTGCCAACACAAAACATGTTTGCTGTATTGCTGTCAGAACTCTGTCATTCGATCAGTCCTAGAAAGTGTATGCTGGTGGTGAAGGAAGAGGACTTCACATGGTTGTGTCAGCAATTAGTTTAGAAACAGAGCTCACAAATTAAAACTGAATAGTTTCTGTACATAACAAAATGTGTACCGTAAACTGTTTAAAGAAGTCTTCGGTCCACTTTTTGGTTTAGATTTGACGAACAGAAGTGGGCAACTCTCCAAGCTATCGGGTAAGTTTGCGCTTGGTTTATTCAACGGAACATCATGTGTACAACTCCCGCATACTCCTTGTCCGCTGGATTCAATTTTTAATCCGTTTTACTTGTTTCTATTGAACTTCAGTGAAGTATCCGGACAACCTAATTTACTACTGAAGCGTTATTTTCTGGCATAGCACTTAATCTAAATTTATTTTGATAAGTGAGTATAACATATAATCCAGATACCCTTATTAACCAAAACAGTGTCCAAAATGTTTGCAATTTTCAGTGTAATTTTTTAGCTGATTAAATTTGAACTTGAAAAACGGAGACTATTTGAAATGTCTAACTAATATTTTGAAGATGTGAGTTGACCAGCCGACCCGTTACGTAATCACTGATGTTTACATGTTTTCGGTTTATTAAGAGGTGGAAAAAGTGCTTGTGGAAGTATGAGATTTAGACTTCGTGAATACCAACTAATTCTTCTCTTGTGCAGTACTGTAGTTCCATAAGCGTTTTTAATCAGATGAATTGGTGGTTTCAGCGTTCCAACGTGCAGAATGACGATTGTTTGGCAGCAGTAGTCAGTTCATGATTGATCAATTGTGATGTCCAATATCGTACCATATGTTGAGAATAAATGTAAGCCGCCATATAACCGGTCAGCTTCGGTTGTGTACGAAGCTATAAGCTGAAATTTATTCGGCCGCAGTGTGAAATCTCATTGTTGTGGAGAGACGCTGAGCTTCAAGTTAATAGTCACAATGCCGGTGACCATTACGGCTATGAGACTCTAGTGATCTAGTAGATAAGAGCCGGACTTGCTGGTAGCCAGTTGATACATCCTTCATAATGTTACTACCTGGTGAGTACTCAGTATTACAATATCTGTTTGAAAATGTATTTCATGATTTTAGACAATTATTATTTACTTTACCGTTCGTGCGAACCAGAGTAAAGTTTCAAGTTGAAATGGTTTGCGTCCGTCTCATTTTGACTGAGGCATATGAGCTGGTTCACTGAAGACAGTAACTTCAACTTAACTGAGAAGTCCTACTCACTGGGTTATCGACTGTATAGAACAGAGCGATTCTGTCTATTATTCTTTCGAAATGATCGACAAAACTGAACACTATTCATACTGCACTATTCATGCAACGCTGTGGTTGAGCGTTTGGATTTGATCACTTGGTCAAACTTATTGCGAAGTTACTGATATTGTGGTTAACATGCTAGTCCCACAAGCCTGAAGGTCAGAGGGCAAACTCCGTTCCGGACAAGAATATGCAGTACTTATGAGCTCTAATAAGAGTTCCGTTCTAAAGTGACCTAGCCGTAAGGCTTACTTGAATGCGAACGCTGCGATCGAGCGTGAGCGTTGCTCATTTTGAAAGAAACACCGATCCCTGGAAACCGATCGACTCTGGTGTGATCAAAATCCCGACATTTCCACACCGTTCAAATGAGCCATGCCACCATAATTATTGATTTCCTTGCGCTTCTTCATATTACTGGCGTAGGTTAAGCTGAGACATGCGGATAGTAACGTTTTGAATGGAGTCAGTTACTAAGCAAAGAGGCGAATGATAAGAAAGGACTAACAGAACCAAAGAATTACACCTGTCACTGACAAGTACAGTGCGCAAATACATTCAGCACTTAAAAAAATGACAGAAACATGGATACAGAACCACCAAAATAAATGAGCTAATCTAAATCCCTTCTGAGTACTGAGAATTAACAAGGTTGACTCAAGTGCGTAAAAATTGAAGCCTTAACTCGCTCGAATGAGTTCTCCACTATCTCCAAATTTAGTGGAAATCGCGCATCACTGACAATTACCATGGGGCGTCAGATATATCATTTGACCGAGCAGCCCAGAGGTTAGATACGACTCTCATTTCAGTTTTCGATCGTGAGACACTAAAGCTGTCCGATTAACTGTTGTGAGACTAGTCTGCGAACAGGGCAAATAATGACGACATCTACTAACCAAAGGTCTGAGTCATCGCCTGCAACTCGACCAGCGATGATCCATTGGATGAAGAGAGCGATTAAGGATAGTGTTAGTTGTGGGCGAAATAAATGCAAAATAATTTGGTCTACTGTAAGGCTTGTGGGTAATATCGCGACAGAAGACAATCACTGGACTCGAACTCCGATTGTCGGGATCGAGACGCCTACACACTATCCACCAAGCCACGCTAACAGCTACAGGACTTGAGTCTATCCAGTGTTAATTGTATTCTCTCCACGTCGTCTTATTGTTATGTTGAATCTTAATTTGTTTGTTTTCACATTGTTTAATTTAATTGTTTGCGGCGTCAGCTTATTATGTGCCGATTCCCGTGCACAAATTCCACTTAATTTCAAGTTGTAAAGCTTTCTCATAAGTAATTTTTTAATATACAGAACTAAGGTAATTTGAGTACACCGTTAATAGACCATCTTGTCCTGCACGACTCAAGAAGTTTGTAGCGACCCTGATAAACTGCTTATAATTGTAGATTATTTCGGATTCCATAGGTAAACATATTGGCTTACTAACTGGCTCAAAGCAGTCTGCGTGTGTTCTACGTGGCGAGTCTTTTCCATGCTAATCCCCAAGTCCCCGAGGTTAGTCTTTGCGGGGTATGGTATTTAATATGTAATAAAGAGGTTAATCATTGTCTTGAATGTACAAGAAAACTTCTCCAGATCGTCTGAAGCACCTAGAAAAGTGATGGACATTCCTGGCAAATTGGTGATTACACACTTGATACTAAGGTATGCGAAGAAGACTGAAGTTTTAGACAGTTTCTTCTGCATCAAGGATGGTAGTTTAACGAATTCAGCTGTTTGAATCAATAGAGGAATTAGTGAACGAGAGTGTAATTAATCAAAAACCAAGTTTGACAACGCTAAAGACAGCCGTGATGTCGTTCACTTTGGGTTCTGTTTGCGTAATTGTTATATCCCCAATGACCTTGTAAGTCAGAACCACTGAATACACGACGAATGCACTGTGGTTCAGGCTGCTTGAATTTAATACGTAATCTTCTCAACGTGCACGCCCGTAACTACATTCAAATCGGAAGAGGCACATAAAACAGTCGGAATCAACCAGCGGGCAAAATGGAATTAACCAAGATCACTAGGTGAGTGTGGGTAAATTTAATGAAGACGATCTGTGCATGTCTGATTGCGTGTGCAAGTGGGTTCATCACTCTGTCTAGATCCAGCATCTTCCTCTGTTGAAGCGACTCGCCAGTGATGGCATAGTTTATTGCAGTTTACTAAGGGTCACGTGCACCTAAAACATATTCGAAGGTCATCTGTGGTTTCTTCCTAACGAGTTCCATGTAGGTTCTTTGTTTTATTTAAAGGCTACAACATTACGATATCTTCTGCAACTGAGACGATGAACTCCCCACTCGGAGCCTCTGTGACGTGATCTACGAAGTCATCCCCTATGTGTTGTTCAGCGGTCGCGTTCCCCTTTTTGTGTCGGTTGTTAAAATTGAATCCTGTTGTGTCCATGATTTTGATATTCAAAGGTCGCAACTTGCATTGTGGGTTCACGAACAACTGCTGTTAGGAATACCGTTACCGTGGGAGTGCTAGCGGTGGTTACTTTTGATATAATTGACATTCTTTTTTTCCATTTCCCTTCCTTTGTTCATCCTGATTTATGAGCAATCTTCTGTATCTACTCGTAAAAGTGTGGCAAAATTTATCAGGGCATAAATGCTGTGATACTGGTCTCCCTTTTTATTTACTCACGACCCAGATTGTCCTTTCCTAGAAATCTCAAGGATTTACATATGTGTATGCATCTATAAATGACATACATAATTATATTTACTAGTGTCACCATCACTTCCTGGATGATAAACTATTGTGATTTAAGGCCAGCGTCTCATGCATACAACGAGTAACCTCCATCCTTAGACGTTACCATATATCTCCGGATACTGACGTAAATCTTACCGGTTGAGCTACTTCGTCATTTGTCGTTTTTGTATTTTTAAACTGGACGGATGGTTTTGCAGTGAACACTCGCACGAGTGCCATTCAGCGCATTTTAGTTCAACGGGTTCAGTCAGGGGATGAATAGAACGGTAGAGTGTGGAAATCTTCTCACGGCGTTTAAAACAGAACTACAAATAGGTCGTATGGGTATTGAATTCAACAGCCGTTCTATAGAAGACTAGGACATGGTTGCGACGCGATGTTTTTAAGAGAATGCTTGTACGATATGATTGTCTTATCTTTGGTAGAAAACAGGAAGGTCATATTAATCGTTCAAACAAACCAGAAGAAGACTATTGTATTTGGCCGCATAATAGAAATAGTTATCAACCACATTAACAATTAATGTTAGTCTGCTAGTCCACCATTCAACGATTCGAACGGTTCTCAACTGTTCTTGCGCGGTGCTACCCCTTAACATACGCTATAGTAGACAGTGTCAAGCAATAGTCGATTTAGTAAAAAACGTAGTTTGGGTTTTCCGCTTTGTGGAAAGATCACCAGTTAGATTGCAAACATTTTACCATCATGCACGATATTAATGTCACCTCGTTCGGTGACAAAACCAAGTTTGGAGAACAAACTAACACTCAAGTCTTTAACCTGAGCTGCTAAATTTACTACTAATTTCCACGATCACAGAATGTGTTGTTTTGGCGAAAAACTTGCCAGGTGAATAATCTTGATAGAAGCAGTCTTATAAGCAACCGCTGAAAGAAATCTAACTCCAGGAAGCACTTTAAAACTCAGTATAAATAAATATGTATATATCTTATACACCTAGAACTCTCTTGATTTTAGCTTCCTAATAAGCTAGTGCCAGAATACATTTCCTAGAGTAGGCCGAAACGTAGAAAAAAAACAACAATCGGATACCACCGTAGTTTTAGGTCTTGTTTTGGAAATCATCAAAATATCTGGGAGTTTTTAAATAGTTCCTTCAAGAAGTACACGAATCTTTATTATTTGCCGAGTACGAGGAACTATTAGGAAATTTGATGTCAGAAGACCGTTAGGCAAATTTCGTTACATTCCAGCAAACACATCACAATGGTAATGTTCATTCAGCAGAGGCAAACAAATTCAATGAAGGGAAAAATCAATCATAAAAAAGAGACTGTGAAATTAGGAATTTGCCGTGAAAAAAGCAGGTTAGTTTTCACTTTTTGTCAACAAAACTTTGCCTATCATCTTTCAATAACAACAGACTCGGCTGGCTGGATAGGTAATCGAGTGTTGGTTACATAGACGAAGTTGAACCTGATTGTCATGATAATTCAATGGTTGAAACGTGTCAGGTAACGTGTGACGAAGACGCTGTATTGCACTGTTCGAGCAACAAGAGTCGCCTCAATCACGTTCACTTTACGTTCGACCTAGTGTCTGTTGACAACCGAACCAGCATTTTCTTGGTCATCCAATGAAATGAACTTGCAAAAAAGGCGCAAAGATTCCAGCAAATATAATGAGAAGTGGCTGAAAATAGTCGCCTTCCAGTGGAGCAGGGTCAGTCTCAACAGTGTGGGGTTAGCAACTTGGCAGAATGATAGAAGCAGCTCCCATGTAGTGTTCGTTTAGAGACAAACAAAAGGAGAAGGATAGGCAACTCTGCATAGACTGGAGCGTACAGGTTGCCCTTATAAAGTGCAGTTTAATGAAGCGGGCAGCATACTGGCCAACAATGAAATATGGCTGGATACCAAGGATCATGTTTTGAAATGAAACAATGTCGAACGCGCATGCAACACTTGAAGTTAGGCGCACACGAACGACAACATATTACCCGCAGACGAATGGCACCACTGAATGCAACAACCGAACGCTCGGTGACTAGCTACCAGTCAAGGGAGATGAAGCTTAATCTACCCTGTTAATGGTTTTGACAAGTGACCAAGCGTCGGTTTAGACGAACACGATTAATTGTCCGTCTCTTTTGATTTACGGTACAACCCCCAAGTTCCCAGGAACTCACTAAAGTAAAATTAGCCCGGAGGGCATTGATTCGGATTAATAATTATTTGACTAATAGGAAGTAATAGCAGATTTGGTTGCCTTATGTTGGACATCATTCACAAGTAATCGAAGCTGTTGTATTCCCACAGACTTTTCGTAAACTTTCTTGTCGAGATGATCGAGAAATCTAAGCATTACCTATATGCTAATTCGAGTGAGCGTTTGCATACGATAGTCCGGTCACGTCTAATGTGAGGTCATTGGCGCAGTGATCAACACGGGTGCCTCACAAAAACGTGACCGGAGTTATTGTCCTGGCCATCTCAAGGATTTGCACTACTGGCGAGTTTCAACAAGATCGAAATGCAAGTGTAATGCTTCTTCTCGAAACAGACTGACTAAAAAATCTATCTGAATGCGACAGCTACTACCACTTATTAGCGATGCCCAACTTATGACCACCGTTTGCCAAAACGAGAACGGGTGTGCAAAATCTGGAAACGAACAACAGAGCAACCTGCTCCTCAGCAGCTTGACAAAACCAAGATGTTCAGCCGAAAATTCTGTGAATTATTGTGGACAGCAGAACAAACACACTAATTCTCACGGCTTAAGAACACTTCTATTTGTGTTATAGGGTCCATATCTGATACGTTCTAGACGGGTCTCGTATAAGCAACCGAGCGGAATACCAGAGCGAAAGGAATATACAACTGTAAGTAAGCAAAATGGCATGATATGCCTATGGGGGAAATCAGAACAGAATCACTTAACCAGGGATTAATATTACTACGAATAGACAGAGTTCTTCAACAGGTAACAAGCAGTCTAGGGATCTCATGGTAATCAGAAACGCTGCGTAATGCACAACTTTACCCAAGTATGGGATAGTTCGAATTTTTAGAGGACCCAAGCCTTGAAACTAATAGCAGACCTAAGCGTCAGAAAGACTGAAAACTGAAAGTAAAAACTAGAAATGCTTATGTTTCGTACGCCAGGTGATACAGAGACTCGATAGCCGTGCAAAACGGTGAAGAAATCCGTTACTGTTTTTTCTCAAATATCTTGTAACCAATATCTGACACTACTTGGTAACTGGACTTCGGAATCTCAAGAAGTGGTGGTACGTCTCTCGCCAGGAGTCCATACCAGATGAAAACTGGGGACAGTCAATTAACCTATATTAAAACTTTGCACTAGTCGTATACAGACGGGGAGTGGTGCGAGCGCTGTGAAATAAAATCTACAAACTCTGGTCGGATCAAAAGATTTCCAAAATGATTCACTTTATCTTACAGACGTTTATCCAAAACAGATATCTCACCTGTTTTAAATGCACCTATCTTCCGCCTAGTCGTCGCAGTGGTACCACACTGTTAATATGTCTACCTTAATATCTCTACTCTTACTGGACTCTGCACTGAACCAACCTTTTATGACGACCGATCTCACTGTGCTCCTAGTCACTCGGCTGTGAGAATGTATCCAGTACTGACACTCGCCAAGTCAACTATTATTTCTGGGTTTACCCGCAGTTGACAGTACAGTGAAAACACTCCATACTCGAGTCCCGGTGAGTCTTTCCAAATGATTATTGAATATCAAAAGTGGAACAGCAATGAGTGCTATTACAAAGCATTGATAAAATCCTATGTTTGTTGCCGGACAATGAGCATACAGTCTTTAGCATTTTCCGAATTGTCTACAACACATTGTAGGAATGCACCGATGGATGTTTCAAAACAGATACTGGTTATAAGTTAAATAGACCGGGTATTATTTTTTTACTTCGTTTCCTATAGGATTGATTGTACGCCTTTATTTCTGTGCCAAGTGTCCAATACAAACTGAATAACTGTATAGCTAGTATTTGTTCAGTCAACTGGTGCATGCAATTTTGCTCACAAACTGCTCCATGTATTATGTTTTCTCCCCCACCTTTCTACATCCGTTACCGTCTGTCACCATTGTGGTATTCTGTGACTGGTTGAATCCTTGACCAGAAATGAGGATTGTTCATTGGGAAGTTTTGCTCACACGCGCCTATTTCTTTTTTTTTTAATTCCGCGTACGTAATTGGAAAGATTCAACTAAATGTTGCTCAAGCATAAATCTCGCATGACGATCTTAATGTGTTGGAAGTGTATTGGTGGATAACACTGTTCCGGTACACTGGGCATTTTTTTATTACGATGGAACTAAAAGCAGTTCATCAAAAAATCACAGCATGTTTTCTCTTCCTAAAAATACTCTAGTTGTAAACTTATGAATGTATATTTTTGACTACTGATGAGTAGTCAGGGATTTGATCAGTTTCAAGGTGAACATCATTTGTCGTTGATCGCCGCCTTCACAATCAGATAGGCATTCCTACCAGTCTTTTCCGAAAAGAGGCGAAGGCTGCGACAAACTATGAATGGTTTTCAACTTGAGATATTTCTGAGTAAGATAGAGAGGGCAGTTGATGAAGGTTTCAGGAATCGTCCTGCAGTCTGCACATACATCACATTTCGGAAGCCCTGACCGACAATTTTGGTCGCTTTTCATTTTACTAAACGTAGCACTGGTCATATTGCACGGTTACGTAATTAACAAAGGCAACTTATTGTTCTTGTCAGTTTTTCACCACAAAGGGATGAACTTGTTGGAAACACTAAGAGGCAGTTTTCGTTTTTTCAAGATATTTCAGCAGATTCAACTAGATTTCATTATGGTAAGTTAAAGATTCACCTGGGTTCAGTTCACTTATATGATACCTGTCAATCATACACTAGCCACGGTTTGAAATTCACCGATAAACCAATGCTGATTTGCATTTGCGGATTGATTACTTTTCAACAGGATTTTTGCCACACGCGTTCTTGTTTCATAACATCAGTGAATTATGTCTCCCTATTTCATTCCAAAAAAGTAGACATACTTTATTCAGTTACAAGAGTGGTCACGAACAATTAAAGGTAAACTTTGTTCCAAAATTGTGGCCAATGAAAGATACTTTTTCAGGAATATAGTTCCTTGCTTATGTTTTATTAGACAACCGAAACAGCGTCCTAGCACGCCCATTTTGGGGACGCATCACGCTGATCCAATTCGCTCAATACAGTGTTGACATATGGTGACTGAATAGATCACATTCCAAGTTTTATACAGTTTATTTTTACGAAGAGCAAACTATGAAGGAAGATCTCATCGAAATTTAGCTACTTGAGTTTCTGACCACAAACCAAGATGATTCTATACCTTAATTACTGCCCCGATTTCACCAGCAGTAGCAGCGTTAGCAACTGCTGTCGTTCCTTAGGCGTTTATTTTAAATAAGCCACAAAATACATATCCAGCATCCCGTTTCGCACCCAAACTAGGTGTCACATGTAAATGAATTATTAAAAATTACTTTGAAACTGCTAAATAATTTTGTCACATTATCAATGAATGTCCATCAGGTAGATAATTCAGCTTATTTGAAGTATATTGCATTGGTTTATTCAACGAGACTTCTGAAGGAATACTATACATGAACAGCCTTCATGTGAAGCTCTTAACTGTTTGACGCTATAGGTTTTGAAAAACAATCAGTCGGCTTAGTAGGCTTTCTAGGTCATGGATTAAATCCCATGGAAACTATCGAACATATCTATATTATCTTTCACTGGGCCATGAATGTGGCAGAACATAAGTGATGTAAATGTCTGCTGGCTAATTTCACCGAGTGAAATTACTTTATGGTAACGGCAAACGTTTTTTGGCACATTTTCTTGCCTGAGGGATGAAGACCATTAGAAAATTAACCGTAAGCCTAGTATCAGTTTTATGGATAAATGTGAGAAGCTTTACAATAAAATCTTTATGAGCACTGCCGTTAGCAATACTTGATGTTTTATGGTGGACAATCATCACTGATGTACATTCCAACTTTAACATAGTGCCGCGGACCACCCTGAGAAAAATAATATATTACTGGCGGATACCGTATGAATTCTGTGAAGCGATCACTACGATTTCCATCCAACCAACCAGTCCAAGTGCTGTGAGCATGGATTTCATAACATGAACTAGAAAATTCTTCTTCTGTACGCAAGACTGGTAGTAAATTTTCTGGCTGACGAGTACCAGCATGTTTGAGTTTTGTTTCGGTTGTAGTTTGGACATCGTATGTTAACTTCTTCTGGCTTGCAGTGGTATACGGCTGAAGGAAGTAATGAAATTCAATCCCTGAGTTTCTTCTGACTGGAATTTAAAGCAACCTTATGGGTATGTTCACATTTGTAGAGCTGCAATGATGGTCTTGGTTGCGCATTTCAACTCTGAGAAAACCGGTTGCGTTATAAAATTTGTGTTACGCTTTCGTCCGGTGAAAATTTGTTGTGGTTATTGATCGCTTTTGTGACTTTTTCCTCACATAGACTAAAATATCCCACAATTTAAGAAAACCAAGTAGATATCTCGTTGTTTGACATCCACAGTTGCAATCCTAGCATCTCATGTTTCCGGGTTAAATGTATCATTTTTCAAAAAGTGTTTGCGAACAAGTATGATACACTCTTAGTAATATCATCCTTATAATCGGCTAGTCGAAAATCACTTTTCACAACAAACGTACAAATAGTAGTGCAAAACAGTACGCTGATTTTGGTTTGAAAAATCTATATACAAGTAGAGTCTCATGCAAAACTCGGATAAATTACCACAAACAATAATACAATCAGCCGAAATACCATAATCTTGTGGGAAGCACTGCGGCCTGCTCCCCACCTTTTACCTAAGTACCTTAACAATTCGAATAGACTCGTTTTTGTTGAGAAGTTCTACTTCATCGTTTTAAAATGACCACTAATTTGGTTGTCAAGTTGTTAGCCCTGACGTCTCTGTAGATTTGGCGATTTAGCAACTCCACATCTTTTCGTGTGTTGTGTTGATGATTGTTGGATGGCTAGTCTTGGTGCTCATTCTTTCGAAAGACTAATTCACGTGACGTGCGACGTATAAATTATGCAGTTATCCTACTTTGAAACTACCATCTGTTGTTAATTTGAACTAGTAACAAGGAAGCAAACTGCTTCAATGTCAGAAAATTGGAATCGATTTTCTGGCTATTGTCAACTACGGTCAGTTAACCTACTCCAATGACTGCATTTGATCACATTAATTTGACGATTGTTAACCGTCAGCGCGCTGAATGAAGAGTCTTTGATGACGCTGTCATATGATTGTCTACAAATCAGGTACGTCCAGATATAAACCTTCATTATCACTGTATCAAAGTAAGTGCTATTACCAAATGATGTGTGTTTACTTCATGCTTAATTTCTGTTTACGATTCACATTTCCCTTTATATCTTCGGGTCAGTTTAGTATTATTTTTGATTTATTCTCTAATAATCCTTATCATTTCTGAAACGAAACCGCTAGTTTGCTCCCACGTTATTTGTATTTTCTTCAATCTATTCTATTTCACAACCGTCCAATTGAGTGTCAGGTTTACATAAACATTACGAGCTTTCTCTGATTTGCAAAATTCCAAATCCCAACGATCGATAAATTTAAGAAAAATGATTTATAATTCGCAATAAAGGACAAGTCTGAATTTAATGGGCGACATCGTTATTAGGTTAGAACCAGGGTCACAAAATCAATCACTAGAGCGAGTATGTTACACCTTGTAAAAAGTTATCATAGGGTGGACTTGTCTATGGCTTTTCGGTTAAGCCACAAAGTCTTAATCATTCACTACAATGCATTTGGACAGCAAATCCTAGTACAAGCCGAATCGGTCACTATCATATTACTTAACTCAGTGTTCAGGCCTCACAATCTCCTAGGCCTCAGAGGTTTTATAACTTTATTCACGGCACGTAAACCGATTCCGTATCCAGAACAGCAGCTGCTGTTATTTTAATTTTGAACAGCTGGACGGAAAATTTCATTTTAAATGTTCCTTATATTTGTTTTGTCCCAGTGTTGAATGGTGGACAAAAAAATGAAAATTTTTGTATGCTTTTCTAGGATAATTTTGATCCACCTAGCGGATGATGGTCACAATCATATTCTATATAGCTTTCAAGCCCATTAAGTACCCAAAACTTGTTCACAACAAAGACATAGAAGACTAGTAGAATCCAACTGCGAAGCCCAGTGTACACGAGTGTAATCTCTTGTCCACACAGCAAATTCGCTGTCGTCTGCCGCTGCTATGACAAGTGGTGAGGAACAACAGTACGTACAATCGTTATCCCAAAATGATCTTAGGTGTTGAGACACTTGACCCAACTCGTGAAAATAACCGTCTTGGTTACTGTTGTGTTCCTGTCAATCGCAAGGAATGTCGTCAGGCCATGACTTCTACTGAACTTTCCGGCCATGTGAACAGCGAAAAATTGGTGAGCTTATATCCGGACAGTTATTGCAAATAGAACAAACTCTGACAAATTTAAACTGTTCGGTTTTAAAGGGCTCGCATTTAAGTTTAATTGTTAAATGCGGTTTAACCGCGTTTGAATTACGTTTTCTGCGACTTAATCAAAAACAAGATTCGCAAGCTGAAGTGTTTACTGAACACATCTGCGGCAGATTTGATGAATATGGATACACCATCTTGTGGATAGGTAGTATTGCTCCGCATTTTCAGTATGTGTTGCCAGCCAGTTTAGGCTTCGCGTGATCACTCAGATCACCGGTTAGAAACACTGTGATTATCAGTGTCCTCTCATCCATAATGTCACTCATATTTACTGTAAGTTTACCCACATTTTTTCTCATTTTATTTTAATGGACAACTTTTTCTATGAACATACCTCACTAGTGTCGCAGTGAACAGATGGTTGGGTCAGATTGCCACTTGATCAAGCTTACGGCTGTCTACAGATGTACGAATGCAAAACCGAAGTTCTAGTGCCGGCCGTGGCCATGCTCTTACAAAAGCGAAACTTGAGTCTAGTGCTTCCCTTTGAAAAAGGCCGACTGGAAATGTTATGGGAATATGACAGCTGCGATCAATTTTGAATGATGTTCAATCTACAAAAAAAACCAAAATCTTCTACTACTCGTCAGTTTTTCAAAACGTTATTATTCACCAAACTGTGTTAATATACTAAAGTATACTAACTAAAGTATACGTCGTTTGAAAACGCCAAGGTTAAATTAATTTCAGGAATGTGGATGCACATAATCTTTTTTGCAAATGTGTCAGTGGTAGACCAGTTTTACCAGATACTGAGTGTGTCCTTTGCTTATTCAAAATTAATGACATAATGGTTGGCTTAATATTTAGAAGATATTAAACTCTGAGACCTACTTAGCAGGAGCATGACATACAATCAGTCTGGAGCGAAGTACTTGTTGAATACTGAAGTCTCTTCCGAAAATACACAATTTCTGCAAGCACGGTCTGTGCGGAACGTAATGCTTGATCTGATTTAGTGAACACTATCCTATGATATCCATATTAACCGCCTGTTTCCGTTACCACGTTAACCAGTCATCAATGACAGCAACCAAGTTTAATGTGAATCATGTTGTCATATGCTAATTGAAAAGTAAATTCCTCATTTCCTCCGAGAAATATTAGCTTTAGGTAAACAGGTCTGAAGTTTGATTGACAATATGGTCAATTTCCTCGGCTAAAAAAGAATCGGAAATTTCCAGTTGTACGACTAAGATCAACGAGTTAGCGGATTGATACTGTTTAACGTGCAATTTAAAACTCGAATTTAATCAATACTCAGAATTGTGATATATCAAACGACTGGTCCACATGAAGTCTGTATCATGGTCAACAACGCTACAGAAACTGGTCGTATGCCTCCAACATTTTTTAATCCATAAATACACAACTGTCGTAATACCATAACTTCTACGCCTCTTTTTCTGTTCCGTTTCATTTAATTTGTTTGAGATAAAACTGTCCAATAGGAAAATATGCTTGACGTGCTCCAACTGAGAAGTAAACTGATTGGCACATCAATTAACATAAATATATAGAAGAAAATCGGTTCATAGAGCATCACTGTTTACTCGATTACACTTACTGATGGCCCCGCTCACACAAGCTGAGGTAGACTCCATAGTTGCCGAATTGGCACCGCAAATCTCCACCGAAGACGATAAAGCCAAAGTCGGGGCTGCGGCATACACTGCGTAAGCATTACTAATATGCATCCTACAGAAGATAACTTGTTTAGATTACAAAATGTCATCGTATATTTGTGTAGAAAATTGTGCTTAACTCACAACGAGCTGACACGGTTTTGTTTACATCTCACGGTAAATTAAGAACGATCAACAGACTTTGGTATCATCACTTAGCAAACTGTGTGAACTAAATTCCTTGGTAGCAATTACTTGACACTTTTATGTTTCTTTTTAATGACTAAAGTAGAATAAAGGCTTGGGTTGCCATTGCCAGAAGTCAAAATAAGTAATGAGACAAGGAACTATGTGTGTTGAATTTTTCTCAAATATTATCTAATCATTGTATAATGTAGTTTAGCTTTGAATTAAAAAACCTCACTCAATAAACAAGAACATGAAAGGCGACTCTCAGTACAAGCTTACTGGCCAAATTCCTAACTCATTGTCACAAGTAACCAAACAAACATCTTTGTCAGTATATTAGATCACTGTGTTTCCGTGTTCGATGGTTACCGGCCTGCACCTATTTTGCTGTTATAAATTTCCCCTACTCACCCACATTGGCTTCTCTGTACACTTATAAACTATGCAATAGAGTTTATTTTTCAACTAACATCTTAATTGGAAAGCTTAAGCAAAGACATTTTTATGCAGGCTTGCCAATATAGCTATTTGTTATTGAGTAACTTGAGAACACTGCATGTTTGATGTTGGACAACATCTAGTTTGTGCAAAATACCCGTTTTTGTTTGACCAGTGAATCTGAGAACAGATAGGAGAGGATTTAAAATGCAAGCTCTGTCCGAGAGAACTTTTTGCCGGTTTCCGTAGAGATTATCAAGAGGTATACACAGAATTACTGTATGGTTAACCCCCTGACATTTTTCAAACAAAATCGGATTAAGTGTTTTCGTTACATAGTGCTAAGGTATGGTGAGTCGATATTCATATGAAAATGGCATTTAAATTTAATATATCTGCCCATAGCACTTATCCTTTAAACAGTTTCAAGTCAGAGGTTTTTTTAAAGATTTGTGGTCAACAGTGTTCAACACGCTGTCTGCCAAACGAATTACCCTGTGGAACGTTTGCTTGCATCGAAATATGTATTTATTGACTGACTAGAACACCGCGGATATGTTGAAGTGACCATCTGTCCAGGTGTCTTTCCTGCTGAGATTCTTACATCTCGTAACCATACAGTCATGTATAGCGTTTAACACTTATCTGACTTATGCGTGTTGCTCAACTGAATACAAGCACGACGACATTGTTAAAAATCCAAATGGTGATTTTCCGCTTTTGTCTTTTGCAGACTTTTTGCTGTTAGACCGGAGTTTATTCAAATGTTTCGTCGATTACAAGGTATGACTATGGAACAGGTTGCTAAATCTGATGGACTGAGACACCACGGGATAGCTTTAGTGGATGGTCTAGTTAAACTGGTTGTAGCTGGAGCTGATGATGAGAAATTGGCAAACGAGTGTGCTCTCAACGGCAGAATTCATCGCCGTATTCCAAAAGCGGATTTTCAGGTGAGCAGTTTATTTTTTGTTTTTACCTTTGCTCCACTTCTCACATTTCCAGTTTTCAACGGATGTATTTGTTGAATTTTTCAACATTGCTCTAAAAAAAGAAGAGAATAAGAAAGCCATGGAGAAGTTCCTCAAACACATCTTTTCTGGTATTACAGAGAAAATTTGATAGCAATTCGAAAAACATGATGTTGTCTTTCGTTGTTTATTATCTTAGATTTTTTTCGTGTTCTGTGCTAGCTGATATATGTAGCATGTGAAATATAAATTCTTTTTTAAATATAACTGCTTCATAATTTCCTTCCTTACAGAAAATTAGAATATTTCGGGTCAGTTGATCCATTAACCTTGGTCTATCGCGAACTAATTGACGTAAACAAACTGGTGTCCTATCACAGATACCTATGTCATTGTGTCCTGTATATATTAACACTATCATCCCTGTGGCGTAATAAATGATCCACATATCTTGTAAAATATATGTCGACCTGTGTGGACCTCTTCGAATTCCATATAATAATCGGGCATATTTTATACTTTTGTAAAAACCTGGCGAGTATGACACCAAAAATGCTTGCAAAATAAATTTTCCTGTCAGTCATTTGAATGAACACACACATAGTGTTACCTATCCCTGTATTCAAATGACTGCCGAGGTGAGAATTAACTCCGATTCGAAGTAGCGGCCCGCAGCAATATGTGGATATGTTAACCAGAAGATTTGACTATAACTATTGTTAGCAACAAACTGATGAAGCTCGCATAATAGTGATGCTCTTATATGTTGATGTTTTCAGTGTTATTCATTAGGCTGTATTGGAAGTTAGGTTAACTCACCAGAACCAGGGTCCAACTGGAATTAACTTTGGTTGGCGAGAGGAACTAAAGAAGTACGACTGACTACTTATAAATACCTTTCGGTTCTCGGTCATTAATTCAAGCTACAGTATTCCGCAGCCCAAAGGCCTTGTCTAACCCAATCCGATCTTTATTTGACAATTATTGTCCTCGTCTAACAGTTGAAGGCCTGAACAACTCACTTAGGGTCTTGACAGCAAACGAAAATATTGATTTGTTGGTTTGTAGATTCATCTTAACTGAAGTTGATGACTCAACGCACATTACTCTTTATTCTACAAGCTACAAACAAATTCCAGGCTCATTCTAAATCAAAACAACGTGCACAATTTAAAACTCCATTTCAAACATTCACGACTAGGTAAGTCACCTACGACAAAAAAGTATATTAAATTTATTTATATTGTTGACGACATTGAACACTCAACAAGACGTATGACCAGATACAAGAGGACAACTGTATGGTCGACCAGATTGCTCCAAAAACTTGTCCGAAAACAGCTTAAACAAATATGCGATTACTTACGCCGTTGAAAAAAGTAGTTACAACTGTCCAGCGTCAATTTACCGATGCGGACCAAACACATCGTACTTCCAACTAATTTCACTTGCTTCTTGGTGTCGAGTACCCAGGCAAACTGTACTAATTATTCGTTATTCTGCAATTTTTTGACTGTCATCCAAGATTTATTTACATGTCACTTGACTGCGTAACTGTAGCACCATCGAACGATAAAATTAACCGACAGGAATCAATTCTCGTTGGCTACGTTTTACTGTACGCTGTGCAAATCTGCCCGGATGATCGTAGCTGAGTAACTTGTACACTTAGGTGATGTACAACGATTGATCAAAAAGAGAAACGTATGCCACGCCTGCAAAGCGGTGCTACCAAGGCATGTTCCTCCCTCTTTTAACAGTGTGGATGATCGCGCATATCATCGAAATATATGATCACAAACTGATATGGTCTAAACCAATTTACAGTTCTGTATACCAGGTATCAGTTCATCTGTCACGTTGGATATTCGTTACTTTTCGGCGGAATCAACGGAGTTTAGGTGGATTTCCATTAGGGCTTTATTTGGAGTGTGTTCCTGGATTCCATTTAGTCACGAAAACGTCCACAGGTAGTAAACATTCATCCAGCTGAGAAACGGAGCCACGGTTAAATTTTAGAAATGTTAGGCCCAGTCGCTTACTTATCTCTGTGTCTCGTATGGGATCTACCAAAAATCTAGCGGCTGTTGATTCCAGATTGTAAGGTTTTATTCGCCAGTGTTTACTCAGTTACATCCATGAAGGTTAACAGCTAGAATGAAGTTCGTAGCTGATCGGACAAAGACGATAATGATTAGACAAAAATCTTAACTGGCCAGAGAAAGCTCTTAAATGTCGGTATATATTACGTTCCGCCTAGTCAAATAAAAAATTTTCGGAAATAATTTAAGAGTAGCCACAATAGCCAAACAAGGTAATGGCTACCTCGTTATTCTTTAAGCGCACACCATAGCTGACTAACTTACGTGCTTCAGGCTTTCGTTTTGATGTCTTTAGTCAAAAGATGAGTCAACTGAACAACCCCAAGTTGAATCAAAGGAAAGAATGCTTTAGTGAATAATTTAACTGAAAAGAAAAAGCAGGAGAATATCATCAATAAAACAAACTCTTTTCAACTGGGTACCACTTACTCTCTACATGGATTTATTTACTATATATAGCAGGTATAAAAGTGAAGACCTATGGATGATAACGCTTAGACCATGATATATGAGAACAATTTAAAAAAGCCCGAAATTGATCGAAAATGTTCGCAATACGGAAATAAGTGTATTGGACCTCCCTTGTAACGTTTCGAAGAACGCTACAAACTGGTTGTAACCTGTCCTTAAACCAAGTTTCTGTAATGAAACAAGCCAGACTTTCAGAAGACCCGAAGCAGATTTCAAAACCACTTGTTTCATCGTGACATTCAACAGGACGCAACAATGATTTGTCGTTTGCAACATCATAAAAATCGTAATGAATGCGAATCACTTCATCACATCTTTCATGTTTTCAAAAAATTAATACATTTATACAAATTACCCGGCATCAAACATGATCTCAGATATCAACGTGCTGAGAACTGTTGTTCTCAATACTAGGCCATACATCTGATGTGAATTATATCGACGCAGCAACGTATAAAGTGCGCCAGGTGGAGATGCAAGTTTAGACGCATAAATTCTCGGGTTAAATCAAAAAGTTACCTCCCATCTTCGGCAATCATCGAATTTACCACGAATACTAAAGTACTGCTCTTTGTAACTGTACAGATCGTCGGAAAACCTGATGAAACACTGTAAAATTGGTTTAATGGAATCAGAATAGACATATCAATTCACCAGTTCTCCTGAAAGAGATTATCAGAAAAGATCACTGTCATAAAATTCTAGTTAGAACTTCAGAATTGCACTGTTTACTGTCAACCTCATCATGAAAAGACAAAATTATACTTGGGTACCGCATTTGTAGGGTATAGTTCAAAACTTTGTCTGGCTTTAAGTGTTAGCCAATATAGTTTAATATAAACTGAAGGGGATAATTTGTTGCATGTCAGAGTAGTTACAAAACTGTGAGTCAGGAGATCGATAGGTAAAATACCAGATTCAAAGAAACATCGTCATCACCACTGTAGTAGTCATGATCTTGACCAGGAGGTAGTGTGGCTTAGGCGGTCGCTCACCACAACAGTGACATTGAATATCCTAGAATAAAACGTTGCTAAGACGATTAGGACTTAATAAGAGAAGACTAAGCGGAAAACCTAGAAATGGTATGGATGCAGGTACGCCAATAAACATAGCACACCACCATCTTGGATGGCGTCTCTAACCAGCGATTTGAGTGATCACGAGGACCACAGCCAGGCAGGCGACACCTACCCATTCTGCTCAATGGAGCAGTCAGGGTCTTCATGTTTTCTGATCACTACGCGGATTCATCTAACTGTTGGTGGTCTCAGTAGATAATGCCGGGCACGGTAAACGAGCAGCTGACTTGCGGTGTACGTGACCCAACCATTGTAGGCTGTGCTACATGATTAGTTGACCAGTTGATCGTGAACCCCGAGAGTTCCAGAATATACACTGCGAACGACTGCGTTGCTCACGCGATCAGTCCACTTGGCGTGAACTAATTCGCTGAGACAACGATGATGAAGCACAGTAAGTCTTCTTGTAGTTTCATTGCGAACAGGCCACGACACATAAGCTTACATCAAAATATTTTCTAACTAGTTGGTCGACGTTAAGTATATCAATATATGATAACGTTCCTAGATGTTGCAGCAATGATAAACACAGGTTTTCTTCAGTCTACTTAAGGTGACGGTGTTACTCAAAGGGATCCTAGACAAGCATGCGTAACATAGAAGACTGAACAAACTGCAATGAAATATGTAACAGAATATTCCTGTAAAATGCAAACAAACGTTTTTGCATAAGCTGAAAAGTCGACAAATCAAATAAACGACCTGCAAGGACAAAGTGTGCGGTAGAGTGAGTACTAGCTCATTCTAACTTACCGAAGGTTAGCTGTGAGTTTCCGACAAAATCTAACCTCATAAACTATATTCAATGTATGCCAGCGGAGTACTCGGTAACGCCATTTCTCACAGGGTAGTGGAATTAATTTGTAGTGCTTACCATGGTTATACTAGGCTCTAAGGTGAATTTGATTATACCGTGTATTTGCCAAAGTGAGTATTGGTCTATAGTGTTGTAAAAGCACTTCCAGGTTTTATTCCTTATGTAAGTTAAATGTGACTGCTGATCAAACTGTGATGAATGATATTTCTGTGAATGTCATCATTACGCATGGTAGAACTCGAGAAAGTATCTTCAGAACTGTGATGGTCCTTTAATTCTATAGCAATAAAGCAGTACAGTTGGTTGATAAAAAATACTTATCTGAACCCATCACACTTAATAAACGCAACGCTTAAACCATGAAGTTCCTTGAGCACAGGCTGGATGTATTAAGAATAAAGGGCATGAGTTCACCAGTCAGAAAAAAGAAAGCCCCTTAGCAATCATACGTTTTTGAATAATGTAAGCATCCATGGTTTGATCGCAAACGTCAACATACAGCGAACTGATATCACTCGATACTTTTACTAGGTTATGACGTTTTTTAGTAGGTAGATCTACTTGAGAAATAAACCTATGAGAATCAAACAATGGATAGTATTTACAACATGAAAAGTTGACTTGTATCTCGTAAGAGTATACGGTACGGCAGTTTTATCTGATAAAAGACAGTTACGCAAGACGAATCACTGAGGTACATGAGTTTTTCATGCAAGATTTTCACATTTTGTTGTGGCGGTCAAAAATTTGTTGTATATCTTATCAAAGTAACTAGGTGGGGGCTTACTTAATAGTTGTATTGTATTGTATTACCAAACTAAAGCCCTCACCCAACTAACCACTTGGAGGAGTGTGTGATCCCTATAATGCATGATCTTTTGAAAACCTGAACACACAAAGGGCATCAACTGTTTCGGTTTGAGATCTGAGCGGTTGGACGTATTAACTTAACTGATGTAGTGGCAATTAATTTAACGGTTCTTTAACCGTAAGACGACTTTCATATTCCTTTTCTTCAATCGATTCTGAACACGCCTGCAAGCCAATAGTTGTCAGGTGACAATTCACGGGTAGCGAGAGGCTAGTTGGTTTCCTCTCTTTCCAAATATGAACGACATGTTATTACCGTTCATTCTGATGGATGATCTCTCGTCATTGTAATGTGACAGCGTGATCGTTACATCAAACTGTACGCCAGAATCACTCAGCTGTATGGTTCTTTCTCGACTGTTCTGAGAAAGCGGTCATATTGAAGCTGCAGTAATAACCATGGGTGACGTCTATATTGCAACTGCCTACTGAAGCATGTTACAGTGTCAGCACCTTCATACCTTGAGCCCGTCATAAAGTGACCACTAAGCTACCCTTTCCAGCGTAACCCCTCAGTCGTGAGCAAGAAACGGCGGGACAGGTGTTGAGTTAACATTCGTAAGATGTGGCCAAACCAGTAAAGTCAGGGAGATGAGATCAAAATGCACACGGATCGACCAAATTTATTCGTTTCAAAGACACGTCGGCGAACTGCGTCACTATCGACTAGGCGTCCCGGCCACAGGCGGCCGACATTTCGGAAACACCGATGATGAAAACCGAATACTTTCCGCGTGAATTGACCAAGTTTCTGTGCCTTACAATAAGGCTACCCTAACGGTGGCGTTCTCCACTGCCAACAAAACAGCGTAAACTCTAAATGAACCCAATTACAATGGACAATGCACAAACCTGTTTACACCTTTGTACTTGATTCCGTTATGGAACAGCATGTAATAACATACTGTTTTACGATGATTAGCTGTTCAGTTAGCTAATTGGGTTATATGGGTCAACGCCCAAAACAAAGATAAACCACTCCATCAGTATTATTGGCATTTATTTCAATTAACCAGTCAATACAAAGTGACTACAATGAACAAATATCCATTTAGACTTCGGATATCATATTCTTGCTTCTTACGCCATTCCGACTGTTAATCCTATTATGATGGACAGGCCGTAACTACTGAGTTGATTCAAATCATCAGTTGATTAGTGCGAAATCCAACCATTAGTTAGTCAGTAAATGACAGTTCGTATAAACAATTCGTGTTTTCATGTGACACTCACTTGGTTTGTTTCCCACTGAACGGATTAAGTTAGAATAGTAGGATGCATATCATAAACGATATAAATCCTAAAGTCATTTTAAAGTAGACTGAACCTACGCGATAAGGAACAACGTTTATCATTTCGGTAAGAATTACACACAAAAGTTTTTCCGTCACAGTCCACTTCATGTTACTATTTTAGTCACAACCAGTTAAAATATTCACGGATAAAATGGTTGATATACGCTGACAGTAACCTATCGCTATTTTCGATGAACATTTTGTTGATAGAGTAACCTGTTACAAAAATACGCTTGAGAGAAAACTATATGAAGGAACTTAATTTTGTAATGAATAATAAAGTGTAACCATAAAGCAGAGGAGTGACCTAACGCACATAACACTTATGAATATATGCACCACTAGTGAGTATGTGACCATCAACACTACGTAAGCAACAAACAGTCAGAAACATACAACCGGCTACCAAGGAGGAAAGGTCATATGTTCTCTTCCTTACAGCCTCCACAAAACTGTTCCTTAGAACACCTTCAGTTCCCAGACTGTCAAAAAAGAGAATTTTATTATCCACGTCAAATTAATCCTTTCAATCCCCTAACAGAAGAACACTGCATTTTATTGTTAGTTTACTAGGGATTGTCTTCAGTTTCAACTTCAAAGCCATCTGTTGACGACCCCATAAATTGTGGCAGTTGTCCTCGATCAGCTAGAACAGGATAGTGTATTCATTTGTCATTTATTTGAATATCACTGGGGCATAATTATATGTATTCAATAATGGGTGTTTTCCAACTTCAAAGATTTCTGTATCATAGGTCCCCTTTGAACTGCAATTTTGGCTCCAACGTTTTGCCGTAATAAAAATCCTGACCTCTGAGGATGTTGGTTTAAAAACTTCTAGTGAACAGAAAGAGCACTCTGAGAGTAATCCATGATGTGCAATTATATAGAGAATATTAGAGGCAATTGTTTGTTTTGACAGCAAAACAGTACTCTTGTGAGGAAGAATGACTCTATCATTCCTGGATTGATGAGGAAAACGAGAAAATATCTTGTACTTTAGTGTTGAATCTGTTTCAGTAAGTAACATGATAGTTGTAGTTTGGCTACTGGTCAATCAAATATTTTACAAGTAGTCTTATTTGGACGGACCAAAAAGGTAATTAATTGGATTTGGTGCATTGCAATCGCTTCTATGATTAGATCAATTTTTTTAAAGCTTTACTTGCATTGGTTACATGGTGCACACCCACATGCAGTATTTTTAATCTTCATTGTAAAATCCCAAGTGACCAGTTTAAATCTTAATTGCTATCAGTGTGATGTTTTACTCAAGTTGGCTTTACTTCTAACAGCTTGAAGATATTTGAAAATAACATGTACAACCTAATGCTTAAAAGTGAAAAATGTTGCGAACTAAGTTTTTTAGAGCAAACAATCAACCTGTGCTTCAAAACACTAATCAATCCACTTTCATTAAAAAGAGAGCGAAATTATATAGTATAAAGGATCAAGGTCAATAAGTATCGTACTGTATGGCTTGATAAATGAAGATAATTATTCGAAATACCAGAAACTAACAGCTGAAATAGAATATTTAGGTCTAAGTGGGTCTGTTGGTCGTCCATTTAAGAATGTCGCTACTGGATGACAATTACTTGGCCAGAACCTATTGATTTTAAGTCTCCCCAAACAGCGGAGTGGTTTTCTTCGAAAGTTGCGTTTGCGATAAACGATCAGTATACTAATTCCTGGAGGAATAATGTTGTGAAATTCTAAACTGACAAATGGCCATCCTTTTTTTATACTGAGAATATTGATACCAAATTCAACCTGCACAACGTTCAGCAACTTCAGTGAAGGTGAAAAATTTGGTATGGTTTGAAAGTTGCTTTCAGACTGAACTAAGAACACATGAAGATCGTCTGTACCTGTGAGCCGTCAGTTGCCTGCATTCAGTTGGATGGAGTAGATATAAGTAGAATATCTGGGCACATAGATTTACTGTGCAGGACTGCCGATGTAAACCCGTAAACATCACAGTAATAAAGTTGTCGAATGTCACAGAAAAGATGAGGATCTCACAAACTTTGTCTGCGTAAACAGTGGGAGCAGATTTCAATTTTCTTCTCTACCAAATAAATGAGTATGCTTTTCCGTCCAGCACAACCGTGCTAGGCTTAGTTAAACTAAAGCTATAGTGTATACCTGGACACATTTGGACTTAGTATCACTCTCCCGACCTTCCAAAGACTTGACACCCTCAAGACTCACGTGATGCACGCTTCCGGAGAACTTCTGGTATACCGACTTGGCATCAACCCCGTTGACTCAACCGGATTCAGACAGTGAGAATTCCACACAAAGCGATCGATTACTCTTACTGGTCAGTAGTTTGCATGTGTTCATTCATGTCTTAAGCGAGCTTACCAATTAACATGCAGCGCTTTACTGTTTCCGTGTTCGTTGACAAACAATCTACCGAGGTAACACTAATGTTACAATAGGATGTGCTGCAGGATTTGGGCGCCAAAAGCAAACTGAATTGCTTTTCGGACATTTTACTACCAGCCTTAAACTGAAAAAGTATGAGGAACACGTAAATGAAATATCGTCTTCAGAAGTGTGTAAGCGAATAAGGTGTTATCGACCTTAGCAAAATCAAATGAGTGACTTTCATTCATCATTTAGATTTCAGATTGTTCCCTAATTAAATCGATCGAACAATACTGATCATATGACAAAGTTCGCTTCTAGTGTGAAAAGGCTGTTTATCAGACCATTGAAGCAGATGAAAACAATGGCTTAGACATTTTTTTCAATCTGTTTTGACACTAAGTAGACTATTCCATCCACTTACGGTGTACACGCTATAGCTAATTTCTATTGTAAGCAATTCAGTCTTGCCTAAAAATATCGGAATTATAGATCCACCGTCAGTATGTGTCCACAAGACACCAATTAAGCGTTCCAGCCCTTCCCACCACAGACCCAAATGACTATCTCAAAGTAGCTTTAAAACTTCAAATGCTGCTTTACAACCTCGGTCCTTTTGACCAAGGCTGAAATATCATTAATCTTCGGTCCATTATTACGGCAATCGACTGCTAGGTGTGCCGAGGTATTCCGTGCTACTCTGTCTCTAGCACATAGCATCTTTTGAACCTAATCTAATTGTATCAGACTCAAGTGAAAATTCGGAACGTTAATTTCGGGTTTCATCTGGGTGATTAGATCATTTCTTCTGAACAACGGTTTGCATATCCTTTCCATGATTGATCAGGTTGAATTGACTGGTAGAGCGTGCTATGATCAGCGGCTCTACTGACGATGACAGTAGTTGATCACGGTTTCTGCACCTTTGGTGGAAACATGTCCGGTGTATTGTATTGTCAGTGGGAAAATGTTCTACTCTGACAAATCGCCTTTTTAACTTAGCTCGTTTTTTCGCGTTTTTCATCAACAGCTACTCCTATTTACACGCAAGGAGTACACATAACTTTACTAGGTATCGTGGTCTAAGCGGTGTTTTAATGCTGAACGTTCGCAAGTTAGCTATCAAAAATAAATGTGATGTACTTTTCAAATCAAACGATAAACATTCATAGATTTTCAAACTGGATCACTTGATTGACGCACATTGCCGATGTCATTTAGCTCTTTTCATCCAAACAGTCGTTTTGCACGGAATTTTGCCCTTAAATGTTTGGAGTGCTAACTTAGGTTGTAAATCGAGTTACCACCTTGAACTGATGAACAACCTGATACACCAAGTTACAGAAGGGTTGGACCGTTCACAACCTAAAGATGGTAGCTGAAAGCCGAACTGCTTAGAGGTGGCAAATGTAAAGATTTAGAAGCATCTACCTTACATCCCCAGCTGCCAACTATGAGCACTTCCTCTAAGAACAAGCTATTCGTAAAGTAACAGACCGTTGAACATTTTTATGTTGAGGTGGGGATGTTTTGTATTACATACTTCCCTCGAACAAATGATTTTCAAAAACCATACGCCAGATATTCGGTGGGTTTGAACTGGGTGGGCCTCTTCCGCAAAGAAACGTTAGATATTCGTTATCTGAACAAAGACGGCTTACTTTCATCGCAGAGCAGTTCACTCAAATAAACTTCGCACGTCGCTCTAACAAAGTACAACTTGATCTGCGTCCGTATACGTTGCGCCCAAATAATATTCGTTTCGGTGTGTATGCTCACGGTCCATTCTCAAAAAGTAATCCATCCATTCGTAAATACTTTGACTTGGCTATGGTATGCATGAAGGCTTCGCTTATACTTGAATCGCTACACGAAAGAAAAACGGTATGCGACGTAAAATTGAGTCGTTTGTAATCCATTTTCTACTTTAGTCTCCGTGTAACTTGTGCACATTTTTACTGAGTGCCTTCAGACTGTTTTAATTCAGTGTATGATGGCTGTACGATCGTTGAACAGATAGGAATGCAACTGTCCCTCGTTGGTATACCTTCTTCCACAGAGATTATATTTTTCAAGATAATGCGACTAATCTTGCTGAGACCCCAGAATTAATAACGATTGCCATCTTATTCAGTTTTCCGCTTAAAGTAAGCGTTTCTTAATCATTGCATCATATCGATCGGGTTCTATGAACAAAGAAGGTTCGTCCTTTCAAAAGGTAACAACTCCAATCTGTGCTCCCTGGAAGGTATTACTTGTTGGATTAGGTAATGTGACAGGAAAACTCAATGATTCTTCAATATTCATAAAAATTGAACATCACCCACAACTGATCGTGGCTGTCGCATTCTCATAGACTTTTTAGTCGGCCCCTTTCGAAAGGATACACTAGACTTGAGTTTCGTTCTTGTTAGAGCTCATTAGCCGGAGTTCTAGTTCCGGCCGTGGCTAGGATATGCACTACTGACAAGCTCTAAGAGTTTCTTTTTTGAAAAGAGTCTATGGGAATGAGGCAGCTGCGCTCAATTGTGAGTGATGTTCAATGTGTACAGAAACCAAAGTCCCCTACTACTCGTTAGTAATCTTCAGCGTTCATCAGAAAATTATGGCAGGTTTTATAGAATGGTTTTGTCATCAAAAATAAAAGTTGATATCCACCCTGTATAACACATCCAATACGACTATGACATTGTCTTCTGAAAAACATTGGTTATAACTTTCCTTGTTCAATATTGCAGCTTAGTCTGACTGAATGAATGTAGTAATTCTTCATACTTTCGTTCGGTGATGATCGTGTTTCATGCACTTCTTTCTTTCTGTTCCATACCGTCAATAAAGTGTAGCATCTATAATTACCCTGGAGGCCGAAATAATTGTACCACTACACGGTTTTGGTTCGTTTCTTACAAATCAGAAACTAAACTGTTATGGTAGATTTTTCCTCGGAGTAATCTTACGTTGGACAGTAGAACGATAACTAAATCAGACTATGCTAGACATGGCGAATTTGGTTGACTTTGAGAAACCCGAACAGAACCATTCAATGGCTTGTAGTATAAATGCAGTTCATATTACTACACAGCAGTTCAAATGGGCTAACTGCAACACTAAATTATGCACGCATAATTGCGATCAAAATTGCTGCCTACCTAAAGATAAATGGTTGGCACCAGTAAGCGTTATTAGCTAGATTCCATCAAGAGGGCATGGTTTTCCATATAGATGAGCTTCTGCAGCAGACCTAGCCACCCCTCGGTTCCACGTAAATTGTACCACTTTACGGGCTCTGTACCCTCGCACTGTACAATAGTCAACACTGAATCCGGACGTTAAAGTAAGATAATTAGTTGCACAATGAAAATGCTATCGCACGTAAATGAAATTGAATATGGATAAAGTGTTACAGGCCATCACAAACGTTCTTTTAAGTACGGCGTTCAATTTTTGTTCGTAAACTCTGGGGCTAAAGTGTACTTTCTACCTTATGTGTTTTGTACAAACTGACTGGAAGTGAAGTAAAAACATAGGCATTAGAATAACGAACATTCTAATCAACGTCAAGCTGACAGAAGTTTTGAGCAATTAACGACGTAGGTAAAATTCCATGTGATGTTATTTGTGAGCTTAGTGTGCATCACGAAATTTCTGCAAGACGTTTTAATAAGATTTTCAAACAGAACGTCGTAGATTCAAACTTCTGACTCCATAACTTTTTCCACCCATGTTTTACTATCGGTTTTCTCATATCAACACATAATAACGAAACCGATATTATCTAATGTTACTCAGAATCATACCGAAAAGTATAATATGATTAATTAGTCGTTCAGCATCACATGTGATCTTGATCAAGAAAGACTTTTGCATGCCTTTAGGTTACGTGAATAAGCTATGACCCATATGCATTTAGTTTGAGTTGACTGTTGGTTTATTAAGTGAATAACTACAGTAAATATAAAACATAGGTGACTTAGTCCGCTTTCTCTCTCATTCTGTGTTACAGTGAAGCTGTCTGTTCATCGTATTTTCACTTTGAGTATTCAATACCATTAAATTTCAAACCAATTGCCAATGAACGTGGTTTCAACCAGAATACCGCATTGTATAACTATATGGGCCAGTGAAAAGGACAATTTAGTGAAAGAGAAAAGGTTACCAACCAAAAAATTGTTTTTAAACGGATAGCCTCACAAGTTTATAAACGTAACCTGCGAGAGGAAACCGAAAAAAAAACAGGTGATCTGAACATTGTTGAAGAAGACTGATTTCCCAAAATTGTCATTTCTCGCGGAAGAATGGTCTAATGAATTGCGTACTGTAACCATTTATAGTAACTGTGTAATTGACGTTACGTCTCAGGTAATTGGCGACAGAAATCGGCCATGCTAGAACTCAAATTTATCAGTGTAAACCGTTCCATATGTTCTTGGCCTGCGAGCTATTTGGTAAACCATATTTCGCAAATGAAACCAGCAAGTCTTGACTCGGGACTACATCGATGTTTTGAACAGGGACATCTTTACTGTACTATATGAAGTGGTTGCTTATTGCTCAAAAGGACAAGAAGTAGAAACTGTGTAAACTGTAAAGTGTCAAATAGTACAACAGCTAGTACGACATGAACGTTTCGCTGTGAGTGTAGAGCAAGTAAAACTTTCATTAAGGGAAACTGTTTGTGATTAACGAATTGGCTGGGGAGTAGCGTATTGCCGGTACTCTCAAGTACTGTAGTATTGTTGTGACCGTAAACTACGGGCCTTTCCATTTAGGCAGAGGTTTCCTTGAGCCTGGGCCGTTGGCACCTGTATTCCGTTAATCTTTATATTTCACCCTTTCTCCTTGGTTGAACATTTTAGCCTCGTCAAGCTGCTGATCTACTGATTGCTTTTTTGTGTGTACCTGCGTTGCTCCCAGATTTCGTTTGGCTCTTCCTCTTTCGGCATCCAAATCTCTGGTGGAGTCTCTGCACTGTGGCCATATTCCAATATCTTGATCCCTCAAAAATGGAGGGATTCTGCCATAATCAACTGAATGAGAGATTTCTTATTGCTCGCCTGCACGGACGCACGGTAGGCCGATAATACCAGTGGCAACACACTTCCCTTAGCTGATAGCTATTCCGTGATCGTTTGGTTGTACTTTCAGTTAGCGCATTCGTCTGTTGGTGATATGGTGTCGTTTTGGTACGCTTGAGTCCCAGTAGTTATATGCGTGTTCGAAACTCTTAGCTATCAAAGCATGGTCCCTGGTCTGCCAAGATCGCCCACGGCATGCCGGGGTTCGCTACGATGTGCTTCATCACCATGTATCCCATCATAGATACCTTTTGAGGCGGAACGTCAGTGACTTCGGCCCAACGAGTAGAACCTTCTGTGATGATCAGAACGTACTGATCGCCGTGAGTACACAATGAAAATCAGCCCATAAGAGCCACCGACCAGAGTTCACCGGCTTCGGAAACTGATATTGATTGTAAGGGCTGTTGGGCTCCCTGATTGTTGCCTCTCAGTAACTGACACAGTTGGCATACAAGCACGTAAGCTGTCACATCCTCTTTCATCTTCAGCCAGTATGTTCTTTGTTGCAGCAGATCGTATGTTCTAGTGCATCCGGTATGTGCCATTTCATGGCAGTCTGCTACCAGTTACCTCCACAATTGTCTCGGGATGACTGCCACGCCAGGACGCCCAACGCCACGCTGCCATGTCAATACGCCCGTACTGTTTGAGCCAACTCTTCCCCACTGGGATGAGATTATTTTCAGCTCATCCTCCTTAGTATTTCTAGGGATCCTCACGCCTCTTGCCAGAGCTTCAATCACTTTCCGGAGGACCTTGCCCTAACGTTATAGACGCACTAGTGTTTGTGGGTCCTGCTCCATTACTAAGCCGTTGACTTCAAAGGTCACTCTGGCGAGTTCGTCGTCTATTTGCGGTCGAGAGAGACAATCAACGGCGCATTTGCTAGAAGCAGGCACATGGTTGATCGTAGTCATCTTCCTATAAACACAATGCTCATCGGGCCAATTTTTCTCTCGGGTCCCTCGCAGTCCTGATCCACTCCAGGGGTTCGTGATCAGTCTCCACATGAAACTGTTGACCTAATAAGTATGGCTTCCACTTATCCGGTGCTCAGACGATTGCCAAACATTCTTCCTCAATGGTTGGGGTCAGGACCCTGCTGGTATTTTCGATGACTCCTTCCCTTTGCTTTGAATACTGCCCCCATACTACGGTCACGGGCATCTGCAGCTACAATGAACGTTTCTTTTGTATTCGGAAATTTCAGCGTCAGTTGTCGCTCGTTCATCGCTTGTTGCACGCGCCCGGATTCTCTGTGTGCATCGTAGGTTAATTGAAATTGCTTGTAATTTTGAAAGAGTTCGTACTAGGGTGACGTAATGGAGTGGAAATGTTTCAAAAGCCGACTGTAGTACCCTACTCGGCCCAAAAATGGTCTCAGCGTCCGTTTGGAATTCGGAGCCACGACCTCTCTAATTACCAATATTTTCTCCGGTAGGGGTCTGATTTCACCTTGACCCACTTTGTGTCCCAGTAACAACACTGATGACCGTCCGAGTTGCGACTTTTCGGCATTGATACGGAGTTCTGAGTTCTTAATGCGATTTAAGACAGCGTCTATATGAGCAGCATGTTCCGGTTCCGCGTTACTATATATAACAACATCATCTCATATACCGCCGGAGTATGCAGTCATTTTACCAACTGAACCATCAGGCGTCCAATGTGACCGGTGCCCCGAAAAGGACAAAGAGCATGCGCTTGAACTGGTACTGATTTTAGCCCACCGTAAATGCAATTTTCTCACGAGCCATGGGTTTGCTTGCTACCCACTGGTATCCCGATCGTAAGTCCAACATCATGGACAACTTCGTCTGTTGCAACTTACCAAAAATACCACCGACGGACGGCACTGGAACAACTGTGTTCTGTGTTACCTCATTTAACCGTTTAAAATCCACACAAAAGCGGTACTTTCGGTTGGATCTCTTCACCCGGAGAACGGGTGAGTTGTACTGACTGGTGGCTCCTTCGATAACATCCTCATTCAGCACGTTCTGTATTTGCTATTCCACTTCCTCTTCAGAACGAACCGATATCCTGCGGGATCCGTGAGGTCGAAATGTTCCAGTTGTTGCTGTTTCACGTGTAATCCAGTTGCAGAATCCGTAAGGATCATTACCGTTCGTAAATACCTCCGCTTATTTCTCGACCATGGACTGGGGCAAGGGGTCTTCGCAAACCGAGCTTTTAGTCGTACGTACTTGATTGACGCTATTCTGTTGTTGTCTCGTGGGTGTTAGGCTACTACACCTGGCTGACAACGTTTTGAGCTTCAGGTCAGTTATGACATCTGTTGCAGCGAGGAAATCGGCTCCAAAGATCGTTTGCCGGATTTCTGGGAATACATGGAAACGGTGCTTCACGATATGGTTGCCAATACTTATCCTACCTTCTTTCACACCAACCATTAGTAGGTTATCACCCCCCCCCCACAGTCCTAATCACCACAGATGCCGGTTTTATGCTTTATTTTCATCCACGAGCAGTCAATGAAATAACGGCTGCCGTATCGACCATGCACTGTTCTATCTCTTGGTTCACCTTGACCTTTGTATGTACGGCTCCTCTCTCAATCGCTCCCACTACTAGTTCACCTGCTCACCAAAAGAACAACAATGCAATATTATTTCCAAACCTCTTAAACAGGTGGGTTTGGCAATCTTACTTCCAGTATCCTTGTTTCCCAAAGATGAAGCCGCATCCTAGTCGATCGTTCTTCCGTGACGCTGTTTGTAAAGCCGCCACAACCACTGCTAGCTACTTTACTACTTTCCGCATTTCTTCCAGTGTCTACTTGTCCTTATTGCCGTTCGCATTCATTGAGGCCAGGGACATAACTCCCAACTTCTGCGTCACCTTCGGAAGTCTATCAAGGTCCATCCACCGGGTGACATGGGCAATACGGATTTGGTCACAAACCGACCACTTCGGCCACGTCCTCGAAGTCCTCCAGGGACGTTCGGACGTCTCCATCTTTGAACGGCTGCGGCCAGGGTATCTTCGTCCTCGTGTTCGTCACGACACCAGTTGTTGTGACCACAAAAGACGCTTGGCTTGCAGATTCACTTATTGCACGAAATCCCGAACAGGTTATGTTAAAACATAGGACCACGAACACTTACACCAAATTCCAAGGCTGACGTGTATTCACACACATACTGGTTAGCAGTACGCTGTCATTCGGCCTAGTGGCAGCACCCCGCCATAGTGCGTACACACTATTTCGATAGTCGTTTCTGATCCATCGTCGTCCTGGCGTTGACGCTTGCCATTTAGTTCTCGAACGTGCGCAATATACTACTCAAAAACGAAGCTGCCTCTTATAAAACAGGATGGTTTGAATCCTAAAATATCAAGAAGCTGTTAGCAGAGGATGTAGCGGAAACAAGTTCATGCCAAATGATTACCCAACTAATAAAGTGACCAATAAAATAATTTGTATGTAAATCTACTTAATGAAAATGATAATGTTTATATCAGTCACCATAAAATCAGTAACACAAACATTTGACTCGTTTAAGATAGGACGCGTAACAGTAGTTTAAGAAACTTATTCAAATGAAGAGGAATTCTGTAGAGTGTAAACACAATTTAATAATCCTATTTGTGATGAATTACAACTGATATCCGTGAGCAGTACATCCATTTGTTATAAATTATAAAAGTGTATGAAATTTCCACATGTTCTGTGTGCAGGTTTACTCCAATAATACAACAGTTTTAACTGCCAACTTGTGTAGATAGTTTATTCACGCATGAACCACATATCTCTACTGAATTCAAGCGAATTCTCTTGCGCTTTCCAAGTGTATGGTTTCAATTTTGTAGCATCAGTTTCAAATTTCATAGTGTTATTCTTGCCACAGTTACAGTATACCGCCGTCAATTTTGTGACTGTGCTGAGTTAGTTAATGATAGCTCTTTCGGTTTGTTAGTTCATTATATTATTCTGCATGTATTTATTTCGGCAGAATGAACTGGTAGAGTGAAACGAGAGTGATGGAGCACAAGTGAATATGTGTCCCACCGCTAATGATTTTCAAGTTGCCGAAGGGAAATTATGATGCGTAATTAATTCTAATGGCGATTCGTTTTCACTTTGTTCCTAGCGGTTAGTAGAACTGTTACGGTATTAATGCCAGCTGATTTCACCACATGATAACTGGCGCCTCTGTAGTTGTTGAATGGTTTACTGAAACAGTCAACAAATACCACTGTAGTTGATCTAAAACAACCAGACACGAAAGCCACCCAGTTCCTTAGTTTGCGTTTTCTCATTCAGTCTTCATTATCATAATGTACAGTATCCAAATAACACCAAAGTTAATCGACACATGCTGAGTGGAATAATGTAACCGGCCACTTTTTTCACTGTAATGCAATGAATGGGACTGAGAATAATTTTGTTGTTCGGTGAGATTACTCGTTAGTAGACAAACAATAAAAGTAAATTATCTCGGCCTAGCAAGTATAGGTGTCAGGTACTGCTACGATGGTCCTTCTCTCTAGAATCAACGCTCTTCGATCATAACAGCTTTGTTTATTTTCTTTGAAGTCTATCACTCAAAACACCGATAATGTGAAGGACATCTCATTTACGCAACAAGGGAACAACAATCGTAATCTCAAGAAGCTAGGACATGTGGTCAGGTATGTAGTTGTATACACTGTAGTCATGCTATAACGGATTTTGCTCATATCTATGTTCGTATATGCCCGAAGCTAGTTGCCTCGTTGATCATTTAGTTGGAATTATTAACCGAATGGTGAACACGAATAGGCGCAATAAAATCACTTGCCGATGTCCACTTATACACACATTAGTAATCTGGTTTCTAAGCCAAACCCTGATTAATAAGTAGTGGGTACTACTTTCTCACCTTAAAAGCTACATAACTCCGGTGTTATTTATGTTGTAACGCTGGTTAATAAGACCTCAAGCTATCCCGACTGATTGCAAAAACTCAGCAATGAGGCACAAAAAAGTTCTTTGTGTATTGTCAATAGGGCATTATATATGAAATCAACACAGCATTCATTGGCTTCATTGGCTTCGCTTCAGTAGCTTGGTTTTGGCTTTGACCGACGACTGTGTTGGTCACCCCATGACATGTTCCAGGGTTGTTGTTCGGTCCATGCATATGTCCTGTCTGGTGCACTTGTTTGACCTTTCGGTGAGCGACCTGATGCGCGTCGCAACTGAGATCATTTTGTCTCGAGCCATTCGTGACAATTTATCATCTAAACGAACCTACAGAAGTGAAGCAGCAATCCGTTTCTAGAGTGCACGACGGAGAATATTAAAACCACAAAAAACGGATTTCCCGTTCTGCAAATTGAATAAACTTAGAAAGGTAGAAAGCGCTAGCTGATCGATCGATCGCGGACATGTTACAATTCATTCGCGGATAGAGATTTCAGGCATGGATAAAGAGATAGATGTTGAATACTCAACTACGTAGGGGAAAAACTGAAAGACTAATTCTACTGTTTGCCTTCGCGACCTCACCTGACATATTCGCCCATCAGCTGTGCATTGGTACAATTCAATTTTGCTGAACTCACAATGGAACTGGGATACACTGATTTTAGAAACAGTATTGGTTATGTGTCAAGGTCTCGTGTCATGTACCGTTGTTAGCAAAATGATGAACACAGTGGATAAACGAACCGGAAGTCTAAAAGCATAATTTAGAAAGTGGTTGTGTTGTATGACAGGCAGTTTTGTTGTGAGTAGTATACTACTCACAAGTAGTATGTTACCCACAGGCAACGTTCAGGAACAAAAGGGCAAGCTGCGAATGCCAGGAAGACGGAGGACAAAGAGAGACTATCGAAATAGTGTGTACGCGCTCGGCAGAAGTTCCAACAAGGCGAATGACAATGATGGATGTGAATGCATAACTAACTTGCAAATGAGTATACGCGTTTGAGGTTTGATTTTTGACATGACCTATATGGGCGTTTGTGCAATAAACGAATTCTCAGGCCAAGCGTCTTTCGCGGTCACAACAGTTGTATAGTGACGAACACAACGTCCATCAAATCGCATTTTATTTTATGAGGGCCAATGTTGAAGTCTGGAAGTGAAAGGTTATTTACTTTATGCGGATACGGTTAGTACAAAGGTCACTTCACTATGATCTCATGTGGTTAAGTTAATGTTGAGAAATCGTCGTCGTTACTCACTGAATTTGATGCAATTCGAATAACCCTAATGGAATTCAACAAATGTAGGTGAAAAATCAAGACGCAACAAAAACAGACATTAATATTAGAAGAAAAAACCACGTTACCTGACGCTAACGGTAGACAGATAGATAAAATGAAAAGCATAATTTAAATAGACTTGAAGAAATACCGTGAATTATACAAGGAAGTTTCGTCTTTGCAATAAATTTACTGTAAATTGCATCGCATTCAGACAAGGACATGCTTTGAACGCACTAATATGATGAAGGATTGACAGACGAACAGCAAGACATCCATTTTAGGATATATTTGATCCGAATGATGTTACCTTTCTTCATTGTCTAAACTCCTGCTTATTCGACGATAAGTAAAATTCCGATTTGGATCTTGAAGTACTTCTTCCAAATTGGCTTGATCATGGTTTTCCCTTTAAGTTGAATACATCAGTGTAATTATTAGAAATAGTGTACTGTTGCTGTGCGTTACGCGGTTCAAGTCAAGGAATTCGTTTTACTGATAGGTTTCTCTTGGAATGGGGGTGTTTTTGCACTTCAGAGGGAGGGAGACTATTCACATTGTGATAGTTAAAAGCTGTCAGTGTCAGCTATGGAGGGGTTTGTTATATCTTATCCAAATCTGATTCTAGAAGACAACTAGTCCAACGTTGCTGTTGAAAAATTGATTTGTTAAAACCTTTGAATCATATATTCATAGTTTGTTTCATATCTCATTAAACTGTGATGGCCGTCAAAATTGTGCTGTCAACTGATTCTTAGTAAGAAGATTTGAGCACTAGTATATCCAGAGAAGTCATCGTTATCATATAGATCACTCGTTGCTTGTTTCGCCTAGGGAAATATGCCCTGTTTTTGAATATGGCAACTCATTTCAGATAAGGGATATTCGATTTATTGAGGACAAACGACTGATATTTTTGCGGTCAGTTTGACAGTAATGTGCCTATTTGACTGGCTTCTCTGTACAGACATCTAGCACATAAATCTGGACTGTGATTGGGCTCAGGTTTACATTCAACACAAGTAGCCTAGTCATTGGCCAGTTCATACTGAACCATACTGACAAATTTCCCTATGTTTCTTTCAACTGATTAGTCTTTTCAGAATGAGGAAGAGAATTATCGCTGTCGTGCAAACTGAAGTCAGTTGACCAAATTTTGTTTCGTTTTTTTGCTGGGTATGTTAGTCATATGTAATTGAGATGAGCGATCGTACCATACTACTCACACCACTGTTATTCAGTAGTGGGGCCTAGAACGTACATTTTGACATTGAAGTAGCCGCAGGAAAATTACAAGAAGAAACATCGGGATGCAGCATCGCATAAAATGGTTCTTGATACGTAAAGGAACGCAAAGAAACTGAGCATTGTCGTCTGCGACAACCGTGACATTCTAGGCCCAGTACCGTACGCAGATGAGTCTTTTTGTTTGTTGTCTTGTTGAAACGCGTAACCCACTTGCTGCTTTCCTGAATGAATAACCTTGGCTCACAACACCTAATTTGCTATATTCAGAGGATCTAATGGCTGCGACACTCGTGGACTGTGAGTACAGTCTAAGCCTCAGTTCTCACCTGACAGAACAGCAAGACAATCTTGGATTCCATACCTCTAGTTGACACCGGTGAATAGAGAAAAATAATTGTTTACAAAGCAGGCGTTATTGGCTAACTGGTCAAATATAGAATATAGGATGCGGTTGGGGAAACTTCTGAACAAATATGTTAAAATGTTAATTACGTAGAGACATCATCTAAGCATAAACAGACATAGACCAAGGCGATGTCTGATGTTTGTTTAAGTCAGTCCTATTTATTGACGGTTTGGTCTCATAGCAAGACCAACAACTGTCGGTATAATTCCAGAATTGGTGCCTTTGATCTCTTTTAAATTCGTGGATTTTTGACGGTGTCACGACCGATGCTTCCGTAGTAGTTCATGCAATGGTTACAGTCAATGGTGTTATACCAATCTTTCCTGAGATTTAAGTGATTGTGATATATAGACGACTTCAACTGGAGTAGCATGGTTTTAACACACATCAACTCAGCCAGTTCTTAGTTAGAAGGGAATAAGTTTTTGATTCAGCGCATATAATATTGGCGTGTCAGTAGGCCGCCTTATGTGGATACAAAAATTACTCTCCCCTATTTGACACATTTTACACACAAAGTATGCTGGAAACCTTCGGAAGAATTGCATTTATATGTAATCACGGCTGAATTTCTATGGATTCTCAGACTTTATACCGAGATATCTTGTAGCGTTTTATACTCTATTTTCTACTTCATAATTTTTGTTGTTGCTCATGCCTTTTCATCTTCTTCAACCTCACATGTACACATGATGTGAACGAGGTTCATCGATCCGCGGAGTAATCAATAATTTCCAAAAATTACACTTCCGAGTTCGCGAGTTCTGCGTTTTGTCTGCGTTCACGGTCGGTGGCGTACAAGTCTTTGGGAGATTTAGAATTCAACGGAATTAATCATTTAGTTCGGCAAATTTATTTATCTGTCGTTGGAATCATCTTGGCCGTGGCATTGAGATTACTTGAGAGATACGTCAGATAGCACTAGTGGAAATCTTCATTTGGTGTAGTGGAACACTAAACCAACGTATCTCTACGGACTAGTGTGAGTTATTTGTTTACCTTTTCATTATATTTTGACCTCATATTCACACCTGAGTTCCACATACTGTTTTGATCCACTACAATCTTGAGACCGTTTCCTAGAAAAAGTTATAAACACTTAAAATATGCATTCCTGAATAAGCTTAAACATTTGCAGTCGCCGGAAAAATGTTTACGGCTATCGATCACACACATAGCCCCTTAAGACGTTAGTGTTTACAGGATGCGCAGTTAAGTCGTCGTGGTTATTAGTAGTGACGAACGTGTCGTATCGTTCGAACCGTTGTTCTGACGTTTTACGATTCGTGTGATTAGTTAATAATTTGTTGCACTTCCGGTACACGTGATTGTTTTTTCCACTATAACGGTAGTATGTCAGTCTGTCACGACAAAACCAGACTCACGAGACCACCTAATTCCTGTCTGTCTGCGTACAGTCTCAGAATGCCAAAAATCTTTGGAAAGTGGATGGACTAAAATTTGTGCGGGTAACATTTCCCATCATGTGGTCGTCTTTAGACACGTGACAGGTATTTGAGACATTAGGCGAATATTACTGCACAGAATCTTACTAGTGTGATTCAAAGTTCATATACGTCCTCTTATGTTTCCTGTGTTAAGTCTAACGAGTTATTCCCTGTTCTCAATAAAGTATACAGTTCCATTTTGTTCCCTGCTGAATCAATGATGTTAGTATTTATAAATGTGGTGACCATATAAGTAATGATAACATCTCACAAATCAACAAACTGGTAAATTTATTTGCTACAATATTTCAAAATTAATATTGTTTCAGTCTCACTGTATAGGTTTGGTTAACCACAATATTTGGTTCATTGAACGTTTCATAAATAATTCATAATTAGTGAACAAAAATGTGTGGTTAACACCGTCAACAGCATTTGAGCAGATTGGTAAAACACCCATGAAACAGTACTGGTAAACCAACTGACTTGGAACGATTCCTCATGACTATGTAGATATGATATGCTAACAGATTCAACTTACTAAAATACGGTTGTTCTCACACAGCGCTCTCGTTCTAAATCACACAATAAACGTTTGAACAATCTCTACGCTGCTTACTTATCCGTAATCCACACTCCTCAAGGAAACAATGCTTAAAGCGATCACTTTGCTAAGAAACAGTATAAAATCATTAGAAAATCTATGGTTAAGAATGGATGTTTCCATTACTTCCAAATGGGTCAACTTTGGAATGTTTGCCAAAACTAATTTTGACTTTTATGTCAAACGGAATAAGCGTTTCATACGGCTGGCCACATCAGGCAGAAAGCAATGTATTTACACTGAACAAGTGTCCACCTAACTAGTTGAAGTCAGAGAGACAATACAGTTGTTATTAGGTATACAATCAATCGCTGTTCTACCATCTGTTGCTTAGAAAATTTGCCATACTTTCACCGTAGTCGGTGATCTGACAATTCTTAGCAAGTCATTATGTGGCAGATTGTCACATTATTTGCTTAGATAAAAGAGTGTTAGCTATAGGGTTGCTTATGAATGACAATATTCTACGTGATATAGACTCTGTCGTGTACGTATGTGACCAACTTCTTGCGATATATTTTAGTCTTTACAGTTGACGATAGAAATGGACAACTTTTAATATTAGTGTGAATGCATCTGAATAAAAATAAATGGGAAAACCTGATAGCTTTGACGGATAGGAAACACCTAACCCAGACGAAAAAGGCATTTCGAAATTCGCGTATTTACTGTTGACATAAAATCGGCTCGGCCATAATTCAAGCAAATCACTTGTGTATTGGGAGTAGAGGCTTTTCGTTTTTGAGACATCGTTTAAGCGTTAAACACGTAAATGTTGGTTTTGATGAGTGGCATTATTTGCAGGTCGTTGTTGGAAATATTAGCGACCAACATTGTCCAGTACAGCTCACGCGTAGTCTATTATTTCGAAACATCAGTTATTAAGCTGCAGGCCTTGGTTTAACCTATCAGTCCTGCAATTCTCTCATGAAATGCCCATTCAAGTAGCGAGCTAATCGCGTACTTCTGTTGCTTGAAATAATAGAATCAGCCGCGATAATGCATGCAACCTGGACTTTTTAATGGCTCTACTTCTAACAAGACAGGCTGAAATAGACCATGCTCATAACGCATACGAATATAACCACCATCTTGAATCACTAACCCTTTAACACAGGGCCCACAAACTGGGGTCCGCGAATCATTTGGAATAGCGGAAACGCTGGCAATGATTGAGATGGTCCTTCATGTTTGTAAAACGGAGATCAAAATATCAGTTCTTCGTTTAGGCGAAAATAGTATATTTATCAGGGCAGAAAGTAGACATATATTGCAATATGTTAACGCTTCATTTATTCTCATCAGTCGCGAAAGTAAAACATGCCAGTTATATACATCATACAGATAAGGAGAAATAGGGGCTAGACACGCCTACAAGCACATCAAGTATTATGTAATCCCGGTCATAGGTCGTGTTGTGTACCAGTTCATTTGCAGTTGCAGTGACGTTTACATAGGCAGAACAGATCGACAACTATCACAACGAGTCGCCGAACAAACCCCGAAGTAGTTGAAACAACAGATGAGGCACCAGCTTCAATCCCGTGCTCGAAATTCATCGTCATCGATTACTAAACACGTCATGACAACAGGTAACCAAGTTGACCCAGTAAACTCATGCAAGATACTGTTGTGCAATACAAACCCGAAGCTATTAGCTTTCTGTTGAGCGATGCTCATCCGAACTTACCAGCCAACGTTGTGTGCACAAAAGTGGTTGAGGCACCCTATCGGGTTGCCAAGATCGTGACTACATAATACTTGGTGTGCTTGTAGGCGTGTCCAGTCCCTATTTGTTCCCATCTGTATGATTTTGCAAGTGGCTAAAGGAAACTCAGGATTTCAGACACTTTTATCACTTTCTCCCAGAAGATCACATATTTCACGATTTCTTACACTTCCAGGACTCTACAATGTTTGATATTTCCCTGAGGTCACTACGGCACAAATTGACACAGTGATTGACTCAACAGCTATGACCAATAGTAAAAAAGATGAGCTGAAGAATTGCAAGAAATAGTTTTATATGATGGACTTGCTGGACAGATTGCATTGCATCACTAATCCCTTGGAGATGGCCTAGTTGTTGATGAGTGTAGTTTGTAGATGCAGACGACTGATGAAATCTGACAGTACATCAGCCGAACTTATTTGACCATGGTGATTATCAACATCCAAGTTAGAACGCCTTTTGCAATTCCCCGCCGTCAGTGTTCTTTTCTAAGTATCGGGAAACTGCTATATGCTTACTGATGTGTCTGTCATAATCAACAGCTGCTTGATTATTTTTAGTCACATTTGAGGCGGACAACGGACACTGCCATCAGTCAACCACACCTCTACCGACGTTGCGTCAACGATACCCTATAAGTCAACCGTGTCAAAGTGATGGCAATATTCATAGTTGATTTGCTGAACCAGGTGATTTGCGAAATCGCCTTTATCACTAAACACGAACATACGGATACACTGGAGTTTCTAGATATTCACATACAACGTCCATACAGTTGATCTATGCTGCAGTCTGCTAACTCAAAACAAAATTAACCATAACACTACCGGAATTTTTATAGTTTAGTGTTGTTTGGCCATAACTGTGATCTAAGTGAGACGTCTGCTCTACTCTGCTGGATGAATCTGTTCGAGAATAACATCAACCAAGAGGATGTCGTTGTTGTAACCTACGTTTCAGCAAAATGGCTACAAGTTACCATTTGTTGGGTAATCTAATTAACGAAATTCAGTTACCGCGATGATTATAATTCTTCCAAGCATGGATTTCCATCTTCATATGCCATACAAGGGTGATGACACCGTATTTCATTTGAAAACGCATCCCACGAAAGCTATGGGGTGCATTTTCTACGTGATGATGATGTTCATCATCGCTACCTAACCACCTACACCCCAACTGTTAACTCTGCTAGTGCCCAGTGTCAACTTTTACGTTCTCAGCGGAGTGTCAAATGAAATTGAATGCGGAAAGTAGTGCGGTTAAAACGTGCATACCATTTTTAATCCACAAAACGGTCATAAGTATAACAGTGGCTCAACCAGCCTAGAACGAATTAGCACTTTACGAATACCAAAGTTATCCTCATCTCATCATTCCTCACGTTTGTCAAGGACCTGTATTAAACTTTTTCAAAAACTTTCGCTCGACCATTTAAACTTTAACTGTAAGCAAAGCCACGGAGACGCTCAAAAAATGTGTTGAACGTAGTTAGGTGACTCGATTCTTCACCCGACATTAGCTACCATTACGCATAAGATGTCAGTTTCGCAAAAAAGCTGGCTTGGTTCAATTCGGACAAAATATCGTCCGAAGTCGTCAACGTGTACTTATCCATGCAGAGTACAACGATCAACAGCCTGGTGCAGGTGCATACGAGAATATCATAGCATTTTTTACGTTACTTCTCTTTGGCTTACTAAATTATTGAGTTAATCTACTGGTGTCACTACTATCAGTTCCAGTAAACGGTTTGATTGATTGTTAAGGTCTTCTCAGGTGGTCAACGAAACTCCCGTAAATGGTAACACAATTGGTGCAACATACTTGGAAACAGACAGACTAAAATTAACTAGCGTACAACTCAAAACGGAATGAAACATAGGGAACTACTAATCAGACAGCGGAGACTTTGCTAACATATGAATAAAACGGTCATAATGGAAAGCCACGTAATCCATCGTTTGAATGTCAGTCAACCCAAACACCGGTGTCAGATCGCCTTTTGCGGCGAAAAAGCCAATAATATATGTGATTTCCCTGACTCCGGATTATTGATCAGCACACTTGGTTTTTCCCGCAACTGCGTCTTTGTTGCATTTTATATTCATAGTTGGATATCAAAAGGCCCTAAGAATGAAGCTTGAAGATAGCCTACTGGTATAACCTTTTCAGGTGTACCAAAATCTACCTGACATTGCCGTCGTTTGTATTCATCAGGAAGCTCGGTCTAATTCCGTTTTGGTCCAGGTGCTACTTGAACATCATTAAATAACTGTTGGAACTCTGCTCCCTGCTCACTCTGATGAACGATGACTTGCGTTGCTTAGTAAAATGACTTTTTCCCGACATTTCGTGCAAGCTTTTCAGAAGGCGGAATAGTTCTATTTCTGTTGTTCATTTTTACCACTGCAAAAGCGACTGAGTTGCATTGTGAACGTCCCTCGTGGTTAGCCAGTCGCGTTGAACTCTGTTCCGCCTCCCCGTTAAGGTAATCCATCTTTCGCTCTAAGGCGGCTTTGCTGTCGGGAATGTCAATGCATTGACCGATCGTTAATTGCCTCACCTTCAGCAGTATCGTAATCACTATAGCGGCCTGATCGCCAAAACTCACTCGATCGCTTACGAGATTGTCCTCCACACATTTTAAAAAACTGCAAGCTCTGAGCAGCTCCTTAAGAGCCGTTGCATACTGTTCGATAGGTTTTATCTGATGACATTGCTTTTTTGAAAAACTGGCAACGCTAAAAGATCTCATTCGTCTAGCCAAGAAAGTATTTTCCGAATTTATTGATCACTGTATTCCGACAGTTCTTACCTTCATCATAAATGAAAGTCAAATTCACCAAGATCTATCTATCTCTGACTTCAGCGCCGTGTGGGAACATTGCCAGTTAATATTATTTCGACCCACCAGACAAATTACTTGACATAACAAAGCAGTCAGACTTCAACTTCCACCTATGCAATGCTTGGGACAATCAGTTACTGTACGTCAGGTCTCAGTGAGAGCAATTACAACCGTACCTGATGACTCGTCTTGGAATCGATTTGCAGGCTCCCTTGTCTCCTCTGGTACCCTGTCAGGTATTTAGCTAACGTGTCGAGAAACCGGAACAACAGTGATGTGGGCGACACTGAACAATCCAAAAATGTTTACATTAACTAATACAATTAGGCAAAAATCGAGTCACTTTTTGACCGGCCCGTTCATTGTTACGTTCCATTATCTCGATTGAGGTAATCCGAATGTTTAAATCCGACGCCTATCCAGACGAGTTTTCTCACAAACAAATCTAGCTGCTGAACGTTGTTTTTGACTAGCTGGCACCAGTCGGCCACAATTCAGTGACAGTAACTTGTGCGTGAGCTCTGATTTGCCCGAAGTTTTTAGTAAGGATACGGCTCCATCCATACTCGTTACAGATAAGAGACAAAATAAGATCAGTTTGCATCCAGTATGGAAATAATTGAGCTATGACTGAGCGAAGCTTTTGTGTGATTTGATAATTTCAGACGCTGATGAAAAATGGTCATTTTCCACCCTCGGCGAACAGGTCATTTGCGTTGAAGAATTGTGGCGTCTTATCGCTCAGAGTAGCAATACTTCTAGTTAATGAGTTAGTAAATATATAAAGAAGGGGCGATCGATGGAAGCGTCTTTAAGCTGAGTACCGTTGATAGACAAATTTAACATTGAGTCACCTATGAGTGGTACTCGAAAGAGTGAGTGAGAAGTCATATCCACTTTAACAGGTTTGATGAAATTACTCAGCGTGGTGGCGAAAAAACTCAGCATATTGCATTTCATCAAGCTAACTAGTTTGCTTTCGGTTGCATTTCATGTACATAAGACTATCACTATGCTGACATACTGCCCGGATAAACGTTTTGAACTCAGTAAGTAAGCACAACTCAACTGGGGTTTCTGTTGTACTGAATGCTCTAATAATTTCAGCAGACGAACCTAGATTTGTGGATAATTGGATTAAATTAGAGACATATGATTTAAACAGTTTCCAGTATTAACCAGCAGAAGTTGGTTGTGAAAGTATCTCTCAGACGTGACGCGATAGTTGATTCATCGTCCACTGAAACCAGTTTAGACCTGCTGTGATGAAAACGTCTGGAACTGTAACACATAGCAACGGAAGACACACCGAGACATTGAAGAGATGAAAGTATTGATGAACTATAATGAATCTGTATTCAGTAGCCAGATCCGAAAAATCATAGCTTTACCACAGCAATTTTAGTAGCCGGCTAACAACACCCCAGTGTCATCGCACGAGCGTAGTCTTTTGTTCAAACTCGATAGGAGCAAATCAACGCATTACGCAGGCACCACTGAAGAAGTAATTAACAGGTATGTCAGTTGTGTAAAAGCGCACTATGCTAGTATTTCTTCACATTATGAGTAGGTCCCCAAAGTAGTCATACTTGACCATACTGAAAGAGGTCGCTGTGTTGGGAAATATAATTGCGGAACGGTGGGGAGATTGGTCATTCCGTCATCCTATCCACGACATCCGAATGATTAGCCGACCCTCAAAACCTGCCGATAAATAAGCAGCTCAAAATGGTTTTGGTAGTGTCAGCGTTATCCTTCATGATGGTATCCGCCGACTACTTCATTTGCCATCACTGCGCGAAAACCCAAATCAATTTGAAGCATTACTGCACTTTTACAGATCATCGTAAGTGTAATGAATAGATGAGTAGGAATACTCTATAAGACCGGTAAAACTAACACAATTATTTTAGGGTCGAATGGGAAGATAGCAATTTCGAATCTGCATTGAAACCACACATACACACTTATATGTTATTTTGTGACTATTTTTCGAAACATACTGCGTCAGCTAAGGAAAAAGCAAACAACTAACTGAGAAACAGTCTGGTTCTTGCAGTACCGGTGCACACTAACCGAACCGGGACTCATATAATGTTTATCTCATTTGGTGACTACGAATTACACGGTTCACAGGATACTCCATTATGGATAACAGTCTAGATATTTCCGATGTTGATGCTCCCTCCGTTTTCGTGTGAAATTTTTCAGCCTACCTCGCACTGCTCAATAGGAGCCGACTGACGCCAGATCGCGTTTATATTGTTCTGTCAGAGTGTTATTCAAACACTCGTTTTTGCTCATTGTTGCATCTGATGCTCCACTACAGCGCACTTCAGATTTCCTGCGAGTCGCCAGTAATCGCATGCAGCCGGGCGCATCTCACATGATACTGCGTCTGGTCGTTTTGCCAAAGTAATAAATGACCAATTCGACCGCCTTTTCTTCGCAGAAAAGATCGAAAGAGATGAGCCAAAACAGCGTCCCCAAGTCGTCAGAGCCCCGTGGAATTGGCTCTTTCGGTGTTATTCAAGACAGGTCGTCTACTATAAAAAAAAAACAGAAATATCTGCATATCTGGATGAGGAAAGTGAACATCAGTTTTAACTAACCGCTCAGGAAACCTAAAAATAGTTTACATGGCCTGTATAAAACTTAACTTATAAGTAACAAGATAGTGAACAAGTGGAAAACGTTTGTGACAAAAGTCTGTTGCTTTGGGATAGTAGTTTATATATGCACTAATTGATGCTTGACTTAAAGTACGATATGGATCATTGTTAGACTATAGGCGAGAAGATCGTTCAGTGCAACACATTCAGTTTAACGTTATGCTTGAAAACTGCTGTAGCCAAGGTGATCGGTCGCAGCAGCGGAAAACCAGTTTTCTTCCAGTTCTTGAGTCCGCAGTGTCAAAAAAGTACAAAGCCTTATTGTGGTTCCTGAAAACCACAACACAACCAGTTGAAGTGGACAGGACGTATAATCACCAAAGTCATTCGTTTACTTCCCGCCAACGAATCAAACCTTCCTTTGAGTTCACTAACTCAGGATTAAGTTGTCTTTAATCCACTAGAGTCAAGTCACAGTTTACACTTTATTTCTTTGTGGAACCAAACACCCTGACATCCGTTGCAGGCACGAAGACTCAACAACTTACCTATTAGCTTTTCCTTCTTCATCCTTAAGCAAGTGCTGTTGAATCCAAAGACGAACACAGAATCTGATCTACGAAGCCAAGTCAGCAGTTATGTTTGTAACTTTGTTCCATCGTAGCATAACTAGCACAGTTCATGCCGAATTAGGGCATGCGGATCCTATAGTATGGCCTGATGACTTCACTCATCAGTGGTGTTAACAAGCATCTGATTTGCCCGAACTCCATTATGCATTGGCCGATGCGAATTGTCAAAGGTAAATTCTGTAATGTGTAGATGTTCTGTTGACCTGACATTTATAGATGAAACACACTAGGAAATCAACCTGCCAGTTGCGTCATGTCCGTCCCCACGTCAGTAACCCCGTTGGCAGACTTTAATTGACATCTGAACGCGGATGGAAATGATAACCTTTTATCTTAAATTCTGAACTGTAACGTGACTTGGATTAGTCTATTGTAAGCCCAACGTAGTTGACGAGTCTACTTTACGCAGTACATCTAATGTCGGTACCATTCTTTCTCACACACCTATGCACCTACACACGGGTTCATGTTACGACGGGTCTGAAATGAAACGAGGATGGACACAACACGTCACTCTCCGACCCTACCACGCAAGCTAAACAGTTCACGATCCTATCGAGAGGACTTTCGACTCCAAGATCTGTACAGCTTCATCCAGCAAACGAATTGCAAGTCAAGGATTACTCTCACGTTAACCCATCGGACTATCAAACCCAGCAAGCTTTCATTGGCTCATGCAAGGATCCACAACAATCCAAATACTTTCCACGTGAACAGCTACGAAATAGGGGCGACTAGTTGCCCTGTTCACAATATCACTGTGGGATTTGACTGATGGCACACATATAACACGAAACGTACTGGATGTAATACTAGGTATTCAATCAATAAGCTATGCTCGAAATCCAGGGCCAAACCGATTAACACTTGGCCTTACGCTGTACCTACATTCCCATTCTAATAGTGTTATCACCGTAGAGAAGATGGAGTGATGGGAGGCAACCAATTGGCCTTCAACGTAGTTGTTAACCGAGGTCTGAATACACCGTGTATTCTAATACAGTAAGCTTAAATTTATTCCGATACGTCGACGTTTTACATCCTAGGATATCCCTAAATAATTGCGACACACATTAATCATGAAGTTTTACTCGGAACGCTGTGCACACATTCTAGGATAACACTCGTGAGAAAGCAAACAATCATACTCTTGTATCAGTTCTCTATCGCCTTTTTCGTAAACCATAACAGCATGTTCTAAGCTAATGATATTTTGCTTCCTATTCCTCAATTACTTGTTTTCAATCACAAGAGTAGATATGTACATAATGTCAATTTTAATAAACTTATTCGATTTGTCACAAAGACAAAAATTATTCCAATGTGTCTGAAAGATGACACGTGATATTCTTATTTTTCAACAAAATCTTAAACAATTACGACTGGAGTTTTCCCGCGACAGACCTGGACTTCAAGGTTTACTGAGTATTACCTATACCAACGACATGAAACGTTCGGATTTAGGTTTTCTTGACCATGGCCTCGTTGTTGGTTAGCTGTTGAAAAGCTACTTCTTGTCATTAGTGTGGCATGCCCAAATTGGTCCATTAAGCAGTGCGGAGTTCTTAAATCAAAACATAATATACAGCAACGGAGAAGCTAGCCTAGTTTAGAATGACAAAACCTTAATCAATCTCCATTGCCCAGTTTACCGCAATCATCGAACCCTCAATAAACATCCACATCAAACTGAGCGTGTCTGTCTATCAGTTTATCATGCTTTCAAGGTACTTATCTGAACGACAGTTAAGTTGATGTGTTTTTACTAATAACCACTGTTGGTCGGTCATTTTTCTGCAGCTGTTACTTTCATATAAAAGACAACCAGACGGTCTGAGCCATAATGAAATCACTTGGTTTCATATCCCATCTCAATGGTTCGTTAAGGAAACATTTGACTTTTTCAACTTTCGAGCCAGTTAAGTAGAATTTTCTTAACTTTCCTATATTTTACAACTTGGACAGATAAACCTAGTTGTTCGTATAAAATTGTTTATCAAATTAATGAGAAACCGTTCCCAGCCCGTGCATCCGTGACAGACTCACTGTCTATGAAATGGGTAGTAATGAAAGGCGCTGCTGAATGCGGACATTAACATTAAGCTGAGAAAGATATAAAGCAGCTCTAATGATCAAAGATTGGCGAGCTCTTTCGCACCAACACGATGACAATAGAACGCAGAATGCACTGACCTCAAATAAACACCATGGATCAACTACAAAGTATTTGACTGGCATTCCGTAAACCAGTAGCCTGTCTTAAAATCATGAATGTCCAGTCGGTGGCTCAATGTTTCTTAAGATACTACATGCAGATATAAAGTTCAGTTCGATATTTCATAAATATCTCGACCAGTGAATGAACATTCTAAAAACTCTTCCAACTGATGACATACGATAGAATGTTAAAGCTGCCTGCTTTTGTTTCTATTGATCAACAAGTAAACGTTTCATGTACCTGGTGTGTACGTGTATGGAATCAGACACAGGTGCCACTATATGCTTCACGTGCATTCTGCTCCCGAAGGGGTGGGTGGGGTGGTGTGGATACCTCTTTTTCAAGTTTGTGAGTTAGAGAGCAGATGACAAAGTTGGCGACATCACGGGTATAGGACTTCATATGACAAACAATGGATCAATCACATCAAGTTCTTATCCAAGGCAGTTGTATGACGCACGTATACTTCTAACGTGTTCAAACAAACCTCAATCTAAGTAATAAACACTAGCTCAGGTGAGAATTACTACGACAAATAGACACCAACACGTTCACGCACAAATGCACATTAGGTTGGATCTGAAAAAATCATTTATGTTTGTATCGTGAAGCGAGCAAATGCTGACTCACTTATACTCTGTGCTTAGTGCATCAGGATATGTTGCAGAATGTAACAGTCATAATTGAGTGTAGATTTGGAGCGCACACAATTTCGACATGAAGGCCTGCGTTTAAGCTACTGAGTGAGAAAAACCATGTTGTTTTCAAAAAACG
>JTDE01000264.1:97661-134195 GCA_014338405.1 Paragonimus skrjabini miyazakii
TATAGAATTCACTTTGCACCTTCAAAGTGTTGTTTCAATGCGGAGCATCATCTCTGCTGATTTCCTCATTGCAGATAAATCGCTCGGCTGTGGACAATTTCACATATATGGTAACACGATTTCGTCATCCTGCAATATCGTTGACAAGAAATCAGCGAGGATAGGAAAGGTACGAATTTCCTTTGCCGGCCTATATAATCTGTGGCCTGGAAAAGACGTTCGATTGTGGCTGGATGGAGGTGTGTATAGTGGTTGTGTACGTTTTGTTTTGCCCCATGATTCGGGAACGTGATCACTCAAATCGCTGGTTAGAAACGCTAACCGAGATGACCGTCACTGGCGTACCTACATCCATACCATTCCTAGCTCTTCCATTTAATTTTCTTTCATTAGTTTTTAACCCTATTGGTAAGGTTTTCTTCTAGTATATTCCACATCAATGCTAAGATGACCGATGGCCTCAAACACAATACCCACTGATAATGATGATGATGTTGTTGATATTCGTTCTAGCCTACAAGAGTTAGCTGTAACAGTGCGTTCTTGTCAAGCTGCTCGAAATACAAATGTTGCTCGATTCACTCGTCAGTCATTGTGCATTGCAAATTATCACGTAACCGTTTCTCTAACATTGAACTGTCTATATTCAATAATGAGAAAGCTGTCATTGTATCTTAGTCCAAATAACAGCTAGTGATTCAGTCTGATTGTCTTTCTAACATCGGATTCACGTTTCGTGAAACTTATTTGATTGCTGATGCATAAAGATGATTCTGTTCATCTACTTCGGTGTACACAACGAACACACCTACATCTGCCAATGCCTGTAACCCTCTCTTTAATTGATAAGAATACTAAACAAAGACAAATGTATTTTCTGACAGACACAGACAACTACGAATGTCTTCTTCTCTCCATCCGAGTATTTGCTTTGAAATGCTGAGACTTTACACAATCCATTACTGTCTAATCTTCTTGAAATTACTCTGTATTTTGAACACTAGGACATCTAGGCTATTAGCGGATACGTCTGTAGAAACAAGATTGGTACAGAAACGCCAACTTTTTAGCTAATTTTCTTCACCGCACTGCCACAGCAGACGTGACACCGTCTTCGAACTACCTGGGTGGATCTAACGGGAAAGACAAATCCGAAGACTCCCTGGTTGGACTTGTCTTCAGTGTACAGCAAAACCTTCACCCGCGAGCTATATTCACAATGTTTTTCTGGACAGGTTATGTGTGATTTAAACTATAGCAATTTTTGGGAGTGTGGCAACTGTTGTTAGCGGATTAGCAGCAACAAACCAATTTTACCTACAATGATTTTTCACAGAAAAAACCATCACGACCAACTAAAGTCATTGGTTTGAAACAAGCAAAATTCTGGTATACCAATAACGTCATCTGCAGAGTGTAGGAGTTATAATTAGCGATGTGTCTTTATCTTGCTGTTAGAAGTACGCGATCATCTTGGAACATGATATTCGCAATAAAGTTTGCTACCGGTTCCACTAAATTAGCTTGAAGATCTCGCCAGAATAAAAACAACAGAAGAGTAACCGGACTCACAGAAGTAATTTGACAGTCAGCAACCCAAATAATCCAAAATGTCTCAATGAGAGAAGTTCAACCAATAATGGTCTCCTAGCATTGTCTCTGGTACGGTCGTGTGTAGAACAACAACTATTTGAAAAGATCTCATGCATTTTCACGAGAAAAGACAATTTCCATAATACGTATGGCATACAATAGTATTGCTATTGACTGGGAATCATACCGTTGTTCACATGAACCTTGTTACTATTGCCTGCTGTTCTAGTTCGGTTAGAGACAGTTGAATGTTATTCATACTATTGATAATCCGTTACAGTTTGCGTTGGTAAGCTTTTTCCACAAAAGCTGCAATAACATGAAGCGTACAAATGAGTATTGACATTATTTCAATTTCCCTCACACACGGAGATATATGCAATATTAACTGGCCCGTAAACATTCAGTCAATGCAGTGAGCCTAAGATTAAAGTATTAGGTCAACTTTGACCCCACTGTATGATCCATAATCATCGTATACAGTTTGATGATGGTTTGGTGCAATTGTTTGTAACGCAGTTTATATGAATACCTAGGTTATATGGATAAGTGACTCTAAGCAATTTCTAATGTTGTGCGAGGTAAGATACGATACATTCCTTCTAAGTGGATAGACATACAACACTCGGTCTATCAGTATAACTGACCCAGTTACCAATCACGGAAACAAGGATGCAGTTGAAATTACGGGGAGGCCTGAATAACAATATATATGTCATCTCACTTGATATCAGATATTGCGGATAAGTCACTCTCCGTGACATCTTATTCCATCTATTATTGGAAGACGCCAAGAGGACGTGTTGTGGAACATCCTTGGGTTGTTTTATTTTCTTGTTTGAATAAGTGGTTCATTTTTAGTTCCACAGCATTTTAGAGGAGAATCAATCGGGTGAAATCTGAGTTTTGGCTGGCTTCGAACCAGTGACAGAAAAAGTATGTCTAAACGTGGCAAGTGGTCCACCAGTTAAGATACGAAGTCACATCGACAGTTCGGAAGTTTCAAATTTGGATTCACTTAGTTAAGCGAAATACTTTCATTCACCTCGTTTACGCTCAAAATTGTAGACATATATATGTTTACGACTGACACAGACACTGAGAAATACACAAAAGAACTCTGAGCATGACTTCTGCATCCTTTGTAGCAAAACGAGACTCGACCAGTAAATGTGAATAGTGTCTAAACTGATCTCAAGCATTCAAAATGTTTGAGTCCCATGAAGCGCTGGAGGTAACCATGTTTGTTGGCGAATGGTGGTTCATGCCTGTTCATCTGATTGCACAATCAAAGCTTATTTAAGTAGATATGCTGGAAACTCTTATTTTATCCACAACAAACTACCTAATAATTATAGCCAAGAAATATTTCACCTAGCTGGAAGTTTCCCTGAAATGACTCAATAGTATATGAAGGAATTCAGGGGACTTCGGGGTTGAGACAAGAAATGCAAAACTGGGCTGTCATTGCCTGTTTAGCTAGTTAAATTTTTAAGATAACTGGACGTTTAATTCGATTACATAAAGTAAATGAACAGTAGCCGGCGGTACTCACTGACACTTTTGAGGACATACTCAACTACTGGTGGAGCCATTGTAGACTGGCAGATGCAAATTGCGAGTCAGCCCGTTTTCTATTGAAGCGGACGCACGAGATGTTGAGGTAACCGACCGTAGGACCCAAAGTGGTCTGAAAACGTCACTTAATTGAGTCATGCAGACGCTAGAATATACCTTGCGTGCGGTAATATTGATACCTTAACAAACATTTCAAACGCAGCCCATAATTTTGAATTTCTCACGAATAAAAGGACGAACACGTTTTGATTGAAACAACTACCACTTATTGATTTACAGAATCAACATCTCGAACAGTTTCATCGCTGGTGGCCCTTAGAAAATACTGAGGAAGGAATAAAATTTTGGTTAGTGCAGTCGGATAATCTGAGTTTCACCAATTTCAATTATCTAACATTCTTTGCTAATTCATGTATTCCTTCTACACAGACTACCATTGGTTGAGTGGACAAGTTATCGTTACATCAATCTAGAAGCTGGTTGTCTTATATTTGCTTAATCATCCCTAACAGACAGGTCCACACAACAAAGAATCGATACTTAGAGACTGACTTTGAAAGTAGGCAAGCTGAATTAAACAATTTGTATTACGTTTTGTTGTCGAAGTAGTTTGGACAAATGCACACTTTACTTACAGTACCGATATCTCAATATGTCAATAATTTTTCAAACAATTTTTTAAGCAATGCTAAATGTTGATCAATCTCATTAATTATTATTGGTAGTAATGTTGGTCCCCGAACTTCTAATTAATAAATGACAGACGTTTGAATTGACTGAATGAGACTATACTCATTGTCGATTAGATTACAAAATAGATGGTGCAAGCAATCGGTTACAGACCAAAGATTTCATGAAGTCTAGTGAAGTTAAGGAACATATTACGTGTAGACCCGTCCAATTGCTTCAGAATTCAAGCATGCCATCTAAGTACGCAGTAATACTAGGTAATAAGCGACTTTGAGCACTAAATGAAGCCGGCATAATAAATATATGGCACGACACAATTTGAAGACCCATGTTTTCCCAAAAAGACAACTCCATCAAACGAATTTGAGATCAAAACCAGGTTGAATGACAGTTTTTATTCTGCGCAATTAGTAGTTTATAAATAAAGATAGTAGAAGGATTTTGAATGCATTATTGAATTCATTCTGATAGTTCTAAATATTATTAGCAATCACAGGAAAAGAGTGTTTGAGGAACTTCTCCATGGCTGTCTTATTCTCAGGTTTGGAAAGAGTTTTGTTGAAGTAGTCGATGAAGATGGGCTCTCCATTCTGATCAGAAGGATTGAAAAAGGAATAGAGAATCGTAGTTAAAGTATTATAATATCGCATTATAATATTTTACTGATGATTTGTGTAGTTTCATGTTAAGATCAGTTGCATATCTTTCGTAACTGACCGCATCTACGTCAATCACACAGAGCTGAACGTTGTTGGCAAACGCGAATTTGGTCAAGTTAAGCCGTGATATAAATAAACTTTACTTGCAGTGTAAATCACTGTGTAAGCCTGATAGCTATTACAATGACTTACCATGAATTGCTGCTTGGTCACGTTTCGCGAAGTGTGCTGCTGACCACTGTGGACCAGCACCTTCTGCAACTCATCTTCTTTTGCGGCTGCTTTCAACATTTTGACCAAGTCCTCCACCAAAGTTCTTGAGTAATATTTGATGCCCTCAGATTGAAAGACATTATCAATTGTGAGCCCTTGAAGTTTACTAAACAACGGAATGTATTCTGGTTTCGCAGTTAGAAGGCTAAAATAAGGAAACGTATGAACAGTCGTTAATACAGTCTTAAACTAAGATGATGTTTCAAACTATCCGAAATAAAACGTATAAGGAATGACTTACGCTTTGTAAGCGCCCAATCCAAGTTCAACCTTCTTAGCATCTGATACTAGAAACGGACTCAATTCAGACACTATTCCGTCAACTTCAGCCTGTGTGAGTGGAGCCATCTCTCAGTTCTACTGAACAAAAGGTCGGTTTGCAAGCAGAATTGTTTCGCCGCATCTTATTTCGCAGGTTTTATACTTACCGAAACCCTACTGGTACCATGGTAAGTAACCAATCATTTTACGCAAATTTGTACCTTTTGTCGCCACGCCCTTCTACCAATCTGAATTACATTAGATTGTGATGTCAAAGTGTGTGATGGTAACTAAACATTGTAAGAGTGGGATTATGTGTTCGCGTCTAAACATAGACCTGTTGAACTTGTGTTTACATGTCATAGTTAATTCTGACTAGAAAAGGCTGGTGATGACACATGGTGTACTTATGGCTTAAACTGGTCAACATGCGTTTCTCAACCACACTTTGTCATCTATAAGCAACAGAATATCAGTCAGATTTATTGACAAATGAATTAACGTTTACGCTGTTGCCATGGCATGGTGATCAAAGTTTTGGGAAGTGATTCAATGAGATAATCGTTAACCCACACATATTTAATGTTTGATATAGTGAGGTAGCTGTATGACAAACAGTAACCGGATGGTATATATTATTCAGGATTGCACTAACAAACATTTTTCATTATCTTCATAAAAATTAAAAGTTTGGGTTCCGTTTGCTTGTTTGTTAGACAAATAATTTACCCCTTTCTGATTTCAAGCCGGATTTTACTCTCATTATGGTGATAACGTTATGAAATGTTTCTGTGCTAGAGAAATAAAGAACTGAAGGTGAATTATTTGAGAAACAGAAGCGAACTCAGGATAGTAAAGACAACTATTTCACCGAATTTAACCCCGTGTTTTTGGCGACACGGCATGCAACATTATCTTCCGTAAAAAGAAGTTAATTCTGACTAATATTGCCAGTGTTTTCTACTGGCTTGTCTTTCAATCAGGAAGAGTGTGCTAAAACTAGCGTTACAGATTGGTGTTCGTAATTAATTTAACAGCTTGAAAATTACAGTAAACAACAGCTTAATAACAGTTTAGATCAAGTTTCCTTCATTTGAAGGTACATACGTAGGCCAAAGGATAGCACTGGAAATCTACTTCACATCACTGTAATACAACCTATAGTGACAATTAGGCGTGAAATAGTTCAGCATAGTTAGGCAGATCTGGAACAATACGCTTTTGTCATAACCGTGATACGTCCCCATTTCGAAAAAGATGATAATTTTGCCCGCGACAAAAAGAATTGCAACATACTGACATCAGCTTCGTACGTTAGTTCGTGTACACTATGAAACAGAACTCGTTGACGTCATTTTGACTGAGTTGGAACTGTGGTATTGCTCATACGCTGAACTGTATTGTTGTTGACTGACTGTGTGACACATGCTGGCGGGTCATATATACTGTAGTAAGATGACTGTGGGCTATCTGTGACCGCCAAATACATTCTCTCAGGGATTCCGCATAGTGTAAGTCATCGCGTACTAACATATCGTCGCATTATGCCGCATTATGTTCCCAAGGAATTTGCCATCGTTCTTAGCGTCTTGGAGGAAATGTACCGAATTCCTGAATGAACAAACGGCGAACCATCCAGCTGAACTTAGCGGAGATTTTGCAAGAAAGCAGTTCAATGCGCATTTGTAAATAATTACATTGTTTGAATAAATGGATATCGCAATGGAAGTGCGGAAAAACTGGTTATTTCCTAATTCTGACTTGTTTAGCACATTGTTTTGTTTGCCACCAACTTCTGAGTGTTGGAACTTAATAGCATTCTCAATTATCGTTGGTTGGTTTCAATAGAATTACATTTCGATGGGCGGATTGTGGACGGTCTGCTTGGTTAAGGTTATGGTTCGAACGAAATGTGGATTTAAACAAAATAAAATGTGTAAAGGCGTTAGTGTGTAAATAGTAACTCCCCAGGGAAATACGTCGCTGGACTTTACTTGGCCGTGTGACGGTTTCAGGAACTGTAACGTCAGTCAAATTCCTCGGTCTCAATAACTTTATAGCCTACACCTAACCTTATAAAATGAATACATGTGTGATTAGACAGACATATCTAGAAATTATGAACATGGTTAACATTTCCACTGCATGCGCTGGTCTCATTTGCGAGTTCAACCCAGATTTACGGTCCATTTATAGCGATAAAGGAAAATGCCCCCGAACGGTGAACCATAGGTTTGAATTTATGTGCGACCAAAATTATCCAGTAGAGTCAGACAGCAGTGATTATTCACACTACTGGTGGTTACGTTTTTGTTCCTGTTATTCCAACTTTGTTTCTACAGACGCATCCGCTAATAGCCTAGACGTCCTAGTGTCCAAAATACAGAATAATTTCAAGAAGATTAGACAGTAATGGACTGTGTAAAGTCTCAGCATTTTAAAGCAAATACTCGGATGGAGAGAAGAAGACATTCGTAGTTGTCTGCGTCTGTCAGAAAATAAATTTGTCTTTGTTTAGTATTCCTATAAATTAAAGAGAGGGTTACAGGCATTGGCAGATGTAGGTGTGTTCGTTGTGTACACCGAAGCAGATGGACAGAATCATCTTTATGCATCAGCAATCAAATAAGTTTCACGAAACGTGAATCCGATGTTAGAAAGACAATCAGACCGAATCACTAGCTGTTATATGGACTACGATACAATGACAGTTTTCTCATTATTGAATATAGACAGTTCAATGTTAGAGAAACGGTTACGTGATAATTTGCAATGCACAATGACTGACGAGTGAATCGAGCAACATTTGTATTTCGAGCAGCTTGACGAGAACGCACTGTTACAGCTAACTCTTGTAGGCTAGAACGAATATCAACAACAACATCATCATTATCAGTGGGTATTGTGTTTGAGGCCATCGGTCATCTTAGCATTGATGTGGAATATACTAGAAGAAAACCTTACCAATAGGGTTAAAAACTAATGAAAGAAAATTAAATGGAAGAGCTAGGAATGGTATGGATGTAGGTACGCCAGTGACGGTCATCTCGGTTAGCGTTTCTAACCAGCGATTTGAGTGATCACGTTCCCGAATCATGGGGCAAAACAAAACGTACACAACCACTATACACACCTCCATCCAGCCACAATCGAACGTCTTTTCCAGGCCACAGATTATATAGGCCGGCAAAGGAAATTTGTACCTTTCCTATCCTCGCTGATTTCTTGTCAACGATATTGCAGGATGACGAAATCGTGTTACCATATATGTGAAATTGTCCACAGCCGAGCGAATTATCTGCAATGAAGAAATCAGAAGAAATGACGCCCCGTATTGAAACAACACTTTGAAGGTGCAAAGTGAATTCCATATAAACCAGTCCGGTCACTCACTTTGTTCTGCATGATCTGCATTTCTTTGACAGAGAGTCTAAGTAATATAATGTCGTCTGTATACTCCAGATTGGTCAACCGAGTGCCAGGAAGAAGATCAACATTAAGTCCACGGGATTCCTCAAGCGCATCCTCCAGAATAGCGTTGATGACGTAATTGAACAGGAAAGGGGAAATCGGACACCATTGTTGAACATCATTGAGAGTGATGAACATCTGAGACAGTTGTCCACGAATTCTCACCTTGCTTGCAGAGTGAGCAACAATGGTCTCAACAGATTCACGTTGTTCCCTCGTACTCCCTTGCGAAGAAGACGGTTCCAGAGAACATTACGAGAAACCGAACCGAATCAGCATTTAGATCTAAAGTCACCGAGTCTGTCGGCTGCCTATAAAAGTACCAATGTTTCAAGATCCGTCGCAGGGTAAGAATGTGACCAACGCACTCACGACTACATCGGAATCCTGCCTGTTCTTCGTTTATTTGACTTCCTCTGGACTTCGTGGGTTGACGTGAAATAGGGCCAGTGAGTAACTTGGACGCGACAGACACTAAACTGATGGTTCTGCAGTTGTCACATAGACATCTGGCTCCCTTTTGCAAACGGAAATCACCGTTGATGGGCATCAATCAAGAGGTGTTTCTTAATATTTCCAAATCGTCTGTAGGTCTTTTGTCAGTTCTGATATCAACCTCTCCATGTCTTCCTTGAAAGGAGAAGGAGGGAGGAAGTCTGTTCTAGGAGCCTCGTTACGCTTCATTAAATTAATCTTCAGACCCACTGCTGTTTCCAATGGAAGGTCATCTGAGACGCAATGACTGACAATTCGGGCCTCGTTGTCCATATGGTCTGACTGGGGCCAGCTGAACTGTTCCTGAGAATTTTCAGCCCATCTGTCAAGTTAACCGCATTGGCCGGTGATATGCAAACCTTCTTTTTCACATATAGTCTCATCTAGGCACACTCGACAGCCAGTACAACCACAGAACCAGGAAAAAAGCGAATATCAGAAACAAGTTAAAATCGCTGCACACAAGATAACTGACAATGACTGTTCCATAGCATCATTAGCAAACGGCATCAAAAAATCATAATGTATGTCAAACTAATTCACCATCGTTTTTTGAAAACAACATGGTTTTTCTCACTCAGTAGCTTAAACGCAGGCCTTCATGTCGAAATTGTGTGCGCTCCAAATCTACACTCAATTATGACTGTTACATTCTGCAACATATCCTGATGCACTAAGCACAGAGTATAAGTGAGTCAGCATTTGCTCGCTTCACGATACAAACATAAATGATTTTTTCAGATCCAACCTAATGTGCATTTGTGCGTGAACGTGTTGGTGTCTATTTGTCGTAGTAATTCTCACCTGAGCTAGTGTTTATTACTTAGATTGAGGTTTGTTTGAACACGTTAGAAGTATACGTGCGTCATACAACTGCCTTGGATAAGAACTTGATGTGATTGATCCATTGCTTGTCATATGAAGTCCTATACCCGTGATGTCGCCAACTTTGTCATCTGCTCTCTAACTCACAAACTTGAAAAAGAGGTATCCACACCACCCCACCCACCCCTTCGGGAGCAGAATGCACGTGAAGCATATAGTGGCACCTGTGTCTGATTCCATACACGTACACACCAGGTACATGAAACGTTTACTTGTTGATCAATAGAAACAAAAGCAGGCAGATTTAACATTCAATCGTATGTCATCAGTTGGAAGAGTTTTTAGAATGTTGGTAGTGTTTAACATTTTTGTTTACAACTGAAATACCGTCTTCACACATCGTTTTGAGAGGTGTGAAGCATAATCTATACTAGTGCTTGTCAGTAATCCTCTTCTTGTTTTTTTCTGGCAATTTACGATTTATTAACTCCTCTACCTTTGTTTACAGTCATTCAGCATTGAGTGCTGTTCGCAAATCAATCGTTGACTGCTGCTAGTTTTTAGGTTCTCACTTCTAATTTCATAACTCCAAAAAGTTTTATTTCTTTTAGTTGCATTCGAGTGTTAATTTTGGACAATTTGGATTGTGTAATACTCCTTATAACTATTTGTTTATCCGAGAATTACCGAAGGTTAAAAAATAGTAATGGACTTTTAGAATATACTGTTCGTTTGCATGTAAAGAGTTCTTACACTTCCTCTTGTTAGAGTTCCCCTCTATGTATTCATTCTACCAAGAACACTGGGAGTAGTATAGCATGGATTTCAATATTGTGGAGTTCTGTGAGCAACAATCGGGCTGTTCATATGCAACTGGTTGTGTGGTGTTATTCCAAGGTCACTCGAACGAGCATGCTGTTGATGGTGTAGAGGTTTAGAGTAAGGCGTAACAACAACGTCGGTCATCTAGCCAGAAATGGGGTGTATTATTTACCAACAGTAATGTTCATGCTATGCTGCATACGGGAGCACTCGTTTTCGTGACATTCTTGGCAAACCAAGCGTCCTCAGAATAAACGAGACTAAACGGGTTACTGATTACAAGCTGTTCCTCAATTTACCCGAAGGCAAAATTGTACCCTACCGGATTTTTACGAGAAGATTCGGGTTTATTATTTGAGTGACATACATTTCAAACTTAAATACGTTTGGTTCCACGTGTATGTTGTACGATAAAAGAGTCCTAACAGTTACCAAAACAAACCAATCAAAGCCCGGAGAAAGCCTTATAAGTAACGACAAAAGAAGTGTATAAATTAAAACCTACTGTTTTGGAGAAGTGGTTATTTTTTGAACTATTGTCCACCAACAGTTTTGAACATCCTTTCTGAAGAGCACTCGAAATGTGGTCCAAAAGAATTGGGTAAAGTTTGAAAACAAGCCGTATACTTTCAACAGTGTTTGAAAATATGACAAGTAGTTAGCTCTAGCTTAGACTGGGACCAATAATCACATCCAAGAGGAGAAATAAAATGAAGGCGAGATTAGCTTCAACCCATTCAATGGCACTGAAAAGCAAGTCAAGCGACATGTACGCAAAACATTCGAGCACGTCAAACAGTAATCGAAAGGTGTAAGCGAAACGATCTTGAAGAATATAATAACAGATAGGTCATTAGAAAAAAGACAATCTTTCGCTGCGTAAATCCAGTAGCACGAATGAATCAAGTGACAAGTAGTTTGTATCAGGCCTCCTGCAGTAGGCGTACACATGCTCATGAATGCAGAACAGACAAGCGAGAAAATACGGTAGCAGCCGGGATCCGTAGAAAAGTCGTACGATCACTGGTCACTACACCATACCTAGCATTTCACGAGTCATTGTGACTAAACTGAGATACGTACCATTATTGTACAGCATTCGAAGGGGATGAAGGTGATAATTGAACAGATGAATTTCTCAAAAGAATTTTGGTTGGCAAATCAAAGGACGTCTTTCGAATCAACAGTTCATACAAACCTTTCACGTACTTGTGATTTACATAATTATAAATAAACACAAAGACAGCCACAACACACAACCTCACTCCAACTATGCACAAACTGGAATATGCATATCACTAGTTGGTTGTAGCCACACCCTAATAAATTACCAGGACAGTTAATGGACAGATAAGACGGGTAGATGCGTTTAGCTGCTAACAACTCAGTAAACTACAGGATGCGTCTCCTTATGGCGCTAGACTTTGCATAAAGCATCGATTAATTCAACTACATCAGCCATTAAGTAAATTAAACCTGGTTGATGAAGCTATATTTCATGTAATTACCAAATTTTCAAGCACTGACAGCTTTATACGGGCTAATCATTCTATGGGTATTGAGATCAATGAGCGTGTCCCAAAGCGATCGTCAACCGGAACGGAGTTCCCGATTACACCAGTCACATCGTGCAAAACTTAAGTCCGTCGTCTTAATCGCTAAGGCAAGCATAGCATTCCGGGGAATTCAAATGCAGTGGTAATCAGCGAACACAAACGGACAAACAATATGCATAAGTTGAATTCATCATACATAGACAATATACCATGAAGAACTAATGTATCCAGTTTAAAAGACATCACCTCGTGAATGCCTCACAACGCTTATGACGTAAGGTGATACACAATAATTTCGTCAAACTTTATCAGTCAACCGCAACATCTGCAATTTTAATGCGAAAATGCTACTGTTGTTCCGGAAGTCGAATAGTCAAAGTCCCATCTTGATAGAGTGATTTTCAACTTATATCGTCCATTAGAAGCCAGTTAACTACTGGTATGACTAAGTCATAAGTTCACTGGCAAATGTTGCGGTATTTTTACTGTCCGTGCATTTTAAGTGCACCGATCCACCTAGGCGGTTTATTCAGTCGATCGAATCCAGTTCATAGGTGATGTGCCGTGCCACAGACGCGCATGGTCAGTATGCGTACGTATCTCCCTGCGTACACCTAAGCACAATCACGATGTGGTGCATCAAGCGTATAGAATTTGTGGCTTAGTTTCTTTAAATAGTGTTTCATTCTCTACTTCAATGACTGAACTAAAATCACGGTCGGCTTCAGATACACATGTGGCGCAATGTTGTCGGATGCCTGGTTCACTAACCAACAACTCAACAACGGGTCTCCCTGAGCAGAAAGGAACGATCATGGAGGCGAAGGACAGTGGCCAAGGGCTTACTGGCCTCATTTGGTGTGCGTGTATGAGGAAAGGGCTCAGCCAATCTGTCGACTAAGATCCAGTTAAGGTGCCGATCGTAATTCTGACGCAGCACGAGAGGGATCAGTTGGCAAATTTTACGTAACGGCCAGAATCCTAAGAAGACTGTTTAGTCTACTTAATACACTAAAATGCTAATATACTTATCACTCTCAAGCAATTGCAAACGTGACTGCCAACGCTGATGTGTGGCTTACAGTAAACAGAATTGGTTACTGATTTTTGTTGGTCCATAGGAATGGAGTGTAGTAGAACACTGTGATCGTGGGTGCATATACGTCGCGGCGATTATCGACCTTTTGTCTCTTAATGACCGGGATCATTCATTCATTGGATGTTCGTTAGTGACTCAGAAAAAGTTAGGTTGGTCTGAGGGAATAACAAGCACTTTTTCAACGTAGTTGCTTTTGCTCATGATGACAAATCCAGCGCCTTAACTTGGTTTTCTGAAGAGAACACCTGGATCCTGTTGAACCTTTTTTAATAAATCCATTTTTTCCCCAATCAAGGGTCCTCTCACTCTCGATGCACCCTCATAATATAGCCAGCAGCATTTAACAAGCGTACTCATGACTAACTGAAGGTCATTTATTGAATGCGGAGTCAAAGCGAACTTCAGACCAATAAGATTCGCAAGGTGCATCTCAAGTTTTAGAGATTTACTTTAACGTTACTGGCAAAATACTGGGAACCGCAAGAGGTTGTGATACGATCAAGTAGTAAATCGAAAACATTGTTTTTGTGTCTATCTGGTTGACTTAGAAATTTTACTTACCGTTCGGAAGAGCTGATACTACACTGTAGTGAAGTGCGTTTCTTTGGCGTATTTCTGGTAACCACTTTCTTTCATGAATGAACTAAACAATTGTAGTTCCTGATCTGCGGTATTTTCTGCTGATTTCCGTTACGCAGTATTGCATTCAAATTTCACAATTCCACTATGATCAGCATCGAACCGATTCACATTGTTTCAGTGCTAAGTTTATTATTTCGAATCGGTTCCCCCGTAGGGCCTTCCATTAGGGTTTCGAATATTCGTTGTGATCAATGCAATCAATGATAAATCTAACTGATTCCATGGTGTCTGCATCAGGTGAACACTGAGCAAGGTTTACAACTGGTCCGTCGCCGGCCAGGTAACCTATTAAATACCGCCCGAATGAGATTGTCGATATCAGATTACTACACACAGTATCATGTGATCAAAAACAGTTTGTTCAAGTGTTGGGTCAACTCTGGCCTCAAATTCACTGGATTGATGGGCAGCTTGTGCGGGAACAATCAGTGGCCGAGCTTGATCATTGCTAACTGATTACCACGTGACTACTTTTTCTTCCCTAAATCTGGTCGATATCCCCTTCTAGTTCCATTACCTCCCTATATACTTGAGCCTGTCTGAAGGTGAATTATTAAAAACGTAGATCTTCACATGTCTTTTTACTAATTTCGCAATTTTCTACAAAAACGGTGTAGAAGATTGGGTACAAGCCTTGCTAAATACATCATCAATAATAAATATTGCTGATCAACATCACAGTATTCGTGATACTTTGATATCATCCACTTTCTCAAAACGAGCTGCAGTTTCGTGGGGAATTTTTGGGGGTTATTTGCAAAATTCGAAATCATAATAATGACATGCTAACTATTTAAAACATGGTGATGGTTCAGTTGTTATAACAAGCTCTAGGTTCGCATTACTCGGTGGTAGGTGTGAAGTATCTCAAGATATAAGAAATAATTTTAATAGAACCCCATCTGTAGTTAACAGTGCATGAAGTTTCTAACGAAGCAAAGTTGTCTTGCTCATTGCAACACGCGCACGTCGATGGTAGTTCACAAAATCAAATGCTTATCGTTTTCACCCTGCCCATTTTCCCCAAAAATAGTTTCGTTATTTTCGGTAGATGTTTCATGTAGCAGAAGATCTCTATCTATATGAAAAAACGGTTTAATTTGAGAAAAATCGTTTCATCGCTAAATACGTTTTAACAACTTCTGTTTTTCAAGTTGACTGTTAGCAATACTCACCTTAAAAAGTTTGAGTCTAAACTTCTTCCAAGCTGCAGTATATTTCTTTAATAAGTACATTTCGGAATACAACTGGAATACTGCGTGTATCGTTACTATCAAACTGGGCATCCAGGATTGGACAGGAGTGAACCAACCAGATCAACTCTAGCAACATGACAGAGGCTTCACGGTAGGTTGCAGGTATTGACCAAATCAAGGAAACAGATATGAACTACAAGCCATATTGTCGCAGAATTATCAACTAGAAATACCATATGTTTTGCGATTGAAAAGCACAGTCTAAAAGTAACTTATCATGCATGTGCAACGCACATTACCAATGTTGACTTACTATTCGCCGTACAATCTGTCTGTGTTGTGATATGGACATAAGTGGGGTCCACTAAACGGTCGTAAACCTCCCTTCTAAAAGATCCCTTTCTTGCTGGTTGACTAAGCGAGTTGACCACCTGGAGCCTGTCAGAAAAGCTTGCAGTTAGATGTCTGGAATCTCGATTGTCGATCCTTCTCGTCAATTGTCTTGGTCAACCTACAGACTATGAGTTTCTTCATGTACACGTTTAGCATAGATTGCGATTTGAATCAGGCTTCAGTGTCATTGATGAGCTGTTGGTATCGGTGATCTCGGTCATCGATGTGTCAAACTGAAACAGGGCAAACTCAAGGACCGGTCGCAAATCACTTCCTTGGAAGTAGACCGCACTGCAAATCCCCATGCATCGCAGGGAATGTCACAGGCATTTCAAATTGAACGATATACCTGGCCACTTTTAAACCGCGGTGCATATCGCATTCTGGCCCAATAAGAGAGAGATGTCCGGAAGGATGTCCACGGCAAACGACGTCCCCACGTTGGTAGAACTAACATCATTGCTTAAACCAAGTTCCCCCTCAGTGGAACGTGAATCTTTCTTCATCCAGTAGGAGCAGCCAGGTTTTAACTTCATTGGCACAGAAAGACGATTCTTTATCAGTCTCCAAAACTTCGAGGTTACTCCCATAGCCGAAACATTTCCGTGCGGTTTTGACCGTGTACTTTATCATCGGAGGGCTGGTCGGGAACAATTTGTACTACCATGATTAAAAGTCGGTAGGTTAAAAGGTTAGCTAATCTGCATGCACCATGTGTTTGTACGGGCGTCAAGTTTAGTCTTTAAGTTATAAGTTACCTTGGCTTAGAAAGCACCACAGTTGATGGCCATCCTCATTTACTGACTATCAGGACATATGGCTTGCAAAGGAACTCAATCTTTGGATCCCATGTGACCTTTCTGAAAATTATTTAGCCCCGTACTCCAAAGGGCAGGTGGAATAACCAATTGATCTTCACGGATGGGACATTAGCTCTTCTCAAGTCTAACGAAGACGGGGAAATTTCTTATTTGCTCCTAATCACCATCTTTTCTTGAGTAACGATACCGACTTCCTACTACAAGGCTAGATGCATTCTGTAGTTCCCGTCATTATACGGGACTGGACTAAAAGATGAAATAGATGACTTTAGAGACAACAAATCGCCAAAAAATATCGACCTGAAGGAATCTTCCTCGAAAGACGAACAATAGACTAGTCACAAGCTGTTGGAGCAAGGCATTGTCACTGAGGCATCACAACCATTGAATTGAAGACCAATTTTTCCGGAGTGAGGATGTGATGTAAGACTAGATAATCAGTAATCTTGTGGAAAGGGGGCCATTATACATAGCTGTGCACATCTCGGACTGCTAGGACTGTCAAAGCCTCCCTTTTCTTCAGATAGCTTTGTTTGCAATTCAGAAGTGGGCGTGGCTGGAAAATATTCACTTTTCACCCCGGGAAGAACAGTGTGTGCTTTGACGGCAAGAACGACTCTAGTAACCAGCTGTCTATGACACGTTTTATAGGGTCAGTCGGGATCATGTTATTCGTTTGGATCCATGTATGGCAGGTCACTGCTTGAATCATTAAGAAAGGTTGAGGCCTAGTTGTAGCATTCGGTCCTACAGCCCACGCTGGATCGTAAGTTGTCCCGATTCTTAGGTGTCTGCACAATAACCAAGGGACAGTATCCGGCCGGGCCTGTTGATGTCAGGTAAACTTAATGGTTGGCATGGAAAGTTCATCATATCGTTTTGGTCGACACATGAACATCGGCAGTATTGAAGCACTTAAGCAGTTAGTGACCATGCTCGTAACGTATCTTTCAGAAGACAATGACGTCACCCGAGTAATGCAAGTGCCCCAAAAAGTTCACTGCGCATCAGACCCGCGGCAGCTTTAAGTAATCTTAACGGAACGTCCATTTCGAGCTAACAAAGATTCTACTGAAGGAACCTCGATAGCATTCAGATGGTCTTCAAGGGAATTGATCAAAACGTTGGAAGGTATCGTAAATAAACAATAGCAGAATCCATTTTGTAAAAGTTTCATTATTGTACAATGAGTACATGAAGTTCAGCTGTAATGAATGCAAATCTGGATGACCACGAGTCCGGTGCAATAAGTACTCATCACATCTCTCCAGCCTTTTGCTTTCACTTTTCATTGCAATCACTTTCCGAGTGGTAAATGTAGACGAATTAGTTCAAGTGATTATTTCCTTCTGATCGAGGGTGTCAGGAACCACGCCGCTGCGGCCATAGAGTAGAATCTTTTGTTCCCAAATGACCAGTTTACCTTCGACTTATAAGATTGCTGGAGTCACCGTCTTTCTATCTACTCTGTAGGAATAACAACAAGATCAACTGACAGAGTTGATACCTCATCATCTTCGGATTTTGTGCATCAACAGTTTTTGACGCCAAGGAAATATCTAACTGAGTGAGAGCTTTTAATCCCATTTGCTCTGGACTAGTCTGGGATACGGGAAAGCGGTGGCTCACATTAGTCTCTCCGTCACGTCACATCTGTAGCACGGATTCATTGACTAGTTTCAAACAGTGACGATACTCCAAGAACAGTTAACTTCATCTGCCTCACACAGTTTGTCCATCCATAGAATTCAGGAGAGTCTTAGGAGTAATGGACTTGATGCTGCTCGTTTCAACTATGAACGCGCGTACGAAAAGCCGGTGAATGGATTGTTGTATGACCTTTACTCCATAGATTTCACTGAATCTCGATCTACGATTTGCGTTTCTGCACCTAGTTAAGACACTTTCAGCACTTTTACGGACATTGTTAAGTGGCAGCTGTTGCTGCGAGCGTGACAACTGGCATTTTGAAGAAAGCATGTGAATCGGAAATGCATTCAACCACATGATGGATGGTGGTTGATTGACTTCGTAGTGGTATTCGTGGACAAGGGACTCTGTGTCCTTTACAAGCAGGATTTTTTAGAATATGGCCTACAAAATAACACAGCAGAGTGATCTATGGTTGCTGACACCATGTATTCCTTTTGTTTGCAACTCTTAGAGGCATTTTGGAGTGACAAGGATTGCTTCGTGATCAACTTCCACTACAATCCTGTGTTTTCATTACCCCCACTCCTTCAATTATCCATGCTGTCTTTGAGTATATAACTAAAATGTTAGTGAGTATCTTCTTTCCACAGCTGTAAGTCGAAATGTCAGCAGGATGTGTGTGGGTCTCATATCAAGGTAGTCAACTTCACAGGTTATATTGCTTAGACATTTATCCGTTGTACTTGTTCCAGTAGAAGCCTCGACAATTCTACACAAGAAAGTCCGGACGGAGACCTCGGGAATCTTAGGTTTTCTAATCGGAAGTTTGAGTACGTAATTAGGCGGATCGGTTTCCCGATTTTGAGGACTCGGTGTTGCTGTGTCACTGTTTAGAACGTTCGACCCACTGGTCACTTTCGCTAGTGTTATTGTGTAAGTGCAACTATTCTATCGTGTACAACTCCTTATCACTATCAAGTTCTGCAAACTGCATTACGAAATACGACCACACTAGAAGGTATCCAATTACGCTGTGATCGCACACTGTTCACTTGTGTTACAGTTATTTATAGTGCTCTGCACCCCTCGCTTAACATCACAGCTGGTTCCGTTTTGTTCATATGTTTGTGCCTACCGCCGAGGTTTCTAGTGGTACCAAAACCGTCGTTTATCACTATGCAGTCTTACTAATCACTATGTTCATATTTATTTCATAGCACTTAAAGTACTTGAGAGAATAGCCATGTCTCCTTGGAGCTGTTAATCCTCCGGATTTCCTCTTAGTTCAACTGGGCTGTTCGGGTTGGTGGTGTTTAGTTTCTACCTAGGATATTCTCAGGGATTTACTCTGGTGATCCAAACAGCCGTTTATGCGGTTATCAGTTGCCGTCAATTGGTAAATGACTGCAAACTTTTAATACCCCCAGAAAATAGTCACAAAATAATCGTCTGGCAGTGCACTGTCCAAACAGTCATAAAGACTACTTTCACCTCTAAGCTTACATAGCCTTTTCCCGTCGCTCTGTAGGTCATGCATTGACCGATTTTTTCTGCAAATAAGAGGGTAATGTTGTTTCCAAACTTGAAAAAGACTAGTCGCACAGTTTAGAAACTGTAAAGCAATGAATCTGTTTTCATTTTGTGCGATTTCGTACTCCGACATACTTCCTCCTTACAAAGGCTACTGAACAGAGCAATGAAGGATCGCATGACACCCTTAAATTTAACTTCATCCTCTGTTGTACGCTTAACTTGATGGGACACGTGATCACCACAGGAATCTGTAGCAGCCTTTAGGTTTGATCATAGGCTGTACGGCTATCCTCTTGCTCCTAAGTATCAGCATCTTGTGATGCAATAGCAACTTAGGTGCTTGGCCGTTTGTTCCTTTGCAACACAGGTAATGGAAACCCGAAGTTTGTATAAAATATCGGTAGCAACCTTTCGCTGTGCATAGTTACGAGTTTTATGACTATATCAACAACTCAGGTAGTGATCAGATAAGGCTGGTGGCGAGAGATTCAAAGATATTCAAACTGAGTTCTTGCACACCTTCACCATCCGTTCATGCCTAAATCAAAGTTAATCTCAGTAACTGTACTCTACTCACAAAACGTTCGAAAATTCATGAAGATAAGTGGTGTGTGCGTAAGTGGCGTGATGGACTTGGTAATTTATAGGTACCTGGTGTGCAGCCGGACTCGGGCCTGTTACATATCCTATCACCAATATAATTTCATTATCAAAGATGACATCAGTGATTTTCAGAGTGAGTTGTCTGGAAAAGCCTGCTCGTGCAGTTAATCCCTCAAAGTATTTGCTGAATTTCATATAACACACTGGGGTGAGTGGTAGCTGAGGTCAACTCTAAAATTCCAGAAATCTTGCGTTTTGATCACGCTGTTTCTTTTGCTTTATTCACTTTGACCAAACTTCAAATCTTTCTAGCATTTTTATTAATCCATTTTTGAGAAGACCATTGAAAAGAAAAGCAAACAAGTGAAGTGTCTACAAAAACGACACATGTCTGTAGCTTTCCCTGAGCACACTACAGACTTTTACCGGACTGCCAAAATGGCCGAAAGAAGGCTTACATGAGCAACGCGGTACTGTTTTCTGTTGTTGTTGTTGTTGTCTGTGTGCACCACCACACTAATTGCTCAGGTCGATGACCACTGTTTTCTTTGTTTTCAGCGCTCAACTACCACGGGTAGAACGGCCACACTGTACATCCATATGCAAAAATCCAGTGGTATTTTCAAGTTTTTGTCGGCTACCTAACTCGAACCTGCCAAAGGAAGAGTGTATGTTGCAATTTTATACACGCTGCGTGAATTATAGTGTCGTTACCTTATGTGTGTTCAATTCTCAACACGCTATTGAAATAATTTGAGAAACTAATTCTCTTTCGAATGGGAACTCTAGTGAACATCACGGTTTGTGGTCAATCTACCTATCGTCATTCCAGTTCATTCCCTGATACGCTACAAATCGAAGGCAATTTACACAATTCATTTCCCAAGGCTCATCACAACTCATCACTGGCTCTGGCGTTCAGCAAGACACAATTCACTCCCATGTTTTCATTTTATATTGCATCTGTGTCAATTGATTATCACATTTTGTATTCAAATATGCAGAAAACGTGGTGTCAAATAGCAAACATTCAACTAGATTCGTTTTCTCAACCTTGCTCGACATTTGGTCACAGTTCTGCAGTTTGTCTCTTTTCATAGCCAAATATGTTTAAATTTTGTCCCTGCCTATAAACTAAGGAGTAACAGGAAAAACTCCCTAATGCATATTACCCCTTCATGTGAACAGTGAAACCTCAGCCGGATTCATTCATGCTAAATAGCTGACGGTTAATTTTGTTAATAACTTAGCATGGTCACCTCATGTTATTAATTTTCACACCAAAGTGCTAAAACTCACTTCACGTCCGTCGTTTAAATTCTCTGTCGATTCTATGCGATTTAATTGATCGACTTATCAAAACTCTGTCCTTCATAACGGACGCATTGTTTACGGATTATTTTTCCTGGTTTGTTGCTGAAAGATTATGTACTTCTTGCCAGGTCCCTAAAACACCTGCCTTGTTGTACTAACCGGTCCGTTAACTTATTGCTTCCTATCACGTGCAAACTTACGAAATGTTTACAACAAAAGGTCCTACCTAACACAACTCACCCAATTTAGTTGGATCTGTCTGAAGGTATTTTCACATTCTTTATCATATCCCGGCAAAAACCTATATTTGCATGAATCCGGTTTAATTGCTCTTCCTCCATTCCATCGATGGTTTGATTTCTGCACAACATCAGCCAACTTGTCCTTTAATTAATCATAAAACTGAATCAACAGCTTTCATACCAGATACAGAATGCGATCTTTCCCTTACTAATTTTGCCTTTTCATGATTATCATTCATCTTTTGTGACTCAGTTGTATTCATTTCATTGTCCTCCACTTGTAGATCTAAATATGGAAACGGCCAAGAATTCATCTGTCAAGGTGCATAGAACGTACGACTGAGTTGATTTAACTTGAAAATTAGACTTTCACAAGAACTCAATGAACGTCATAGCTTGGTTATCGCATACAACTGTACAATAAGTGAAGGACAGCATAGATCTACTTTTTTTCGATAGGAGCCGTGGGTTCTTTGAATTTCCAGGTAAATTCTTGCACATGTCTATGTGTTGATTAGTTTGTAGTATACATCATGTTTGAAAAGCTGAATGTTCTAGAGATACATCATTGATAATACACGTTCTTGCAAGCCATTGAAAGTGGGATCTAGAAAAATCAATGAAACCTCCAGCAGTTGAACAGGTAGCTGTTACTTCATGGTCTGTGTCACCATAAAGTTAAACTGCAGAAATTTTCACGCCATCAGCGAACTGGTTATTCTACAGGTTCTTTTCAAGTGTGGTATTTCGTCTAACTTTCTGTGAAGGAATCGCGACAGTCACTGCCTTCCATTCTAATCGTTTGTTGGAGTTTGTCCTTAGACAGTCACATGTCGAGTCCAGTGGATCTCCACTTAATTGGGCTGACCGACAAAACGTCACTCAACCGAAGTACCGAGTTAATTGGCAGCAAGACTGAGACTGCAATAATGATAGATATGTTGTACTCACTCGGTGTGTATGGATGTCCAAGTAACGCACAGGTTGAGAGGCAGAGAGGTCTGAGTGCCAGCCTTGCCCTTGCCTATTAGTTGAACCAAAATCGTGAGCCCAATTGCACAGGACACCAACCCGTATGCGAAATTCATGTGCTTGGTCTCAGATATAGCAACAGGTGTCGGTACAATAGATTCTCTTTGTGCATGATGTCCCCTCCGTGTGCAGTAGTTGCAAACGTGCTTTTTATGGAGAGATGGTGCAGTTCGATGGCCTCATTATGTTTTTTGACGCACACTACACCGGACGCCTAACATAACGACAGTTATATCGCCAATTCGGTCGTTGTTCATCTGACCTTAGTTGATTGCGTCAGGCTTGTGCATGCAATATGTAGTGATAACGTATGGGTCGAGTAAGTTTTCACTATACATTCATGGTACAGTGTATGTCCAAGCAATTGTTTCTTGCTTACCTGAACAGTTCATACCGTCGAAAATTTTTCTCATATATTTTACCTCTACCTTTCAGTGGTCAGTTTTCGTACGGTTCGTCTTCTACACGAACAAGCATATCACTGCTGATTTTTTGATGGATAATCTATTTTTGGTAACAATATCTGCTCCTAAAGGCTCGACGAAACGGCGAGCTGGAAATTATACACTTCTGTGTTTGAATAGTCGAACTTTTACTTGGATCGCTCCATATTCTCTTTATCACGTTACAGTTGGTAGCTTAATTATTTTCGAAATGAAGGGTTTTCTACCATTAACAGACCCCGTATCTTGAAATCATACAACAGCTCTGATAAATGTTTGTAGGAGTTAGATTGCGACTGAAATGCTTCACCTCAGACTTCAACGCAGCTTTCGCCACGAGTTTTTCGAAGTTTTAAAGCAGGCCGATTAACTTACCCTTCTGAAACTGTAAATGAATTCTAATCATCAACCTGTAGTTTAAACCAGCCTACGCAAGTGGTGCCTACCAGGCGTTGTTCTCTCCAGCCACGATACGTCTGTCCTGCTGCACGTACTGTCTGGCTTGTCAGTCAAATTATCAGGCTGTCATTGAACGATTGGATTTCATGTGCGTAAGTGCGGCATTCACCGTGCGCCCAGACACACGAGCTGTGTTTATGAAACGTAATGTGTCGCAGGCCAGGTCGGTTAAATCGAACGTGGCGAACAGCACTACTATTTTGGCTTTTTTATCGAAGAATGTGGTTATGTTGTGGTGAAACGTATCCCAACATGAAGAGAACCAAAAATAGGAGGAAAATAAGACTCAATTCCGAACGTTTCGGTCATGTGTAGACCATATGCTGCTAAATGAAGATCGATACACAGAAAGCCTGTCGAACCAGATACCGTATGCACTACGAAAGTTTTTGCGCTGTGGAATAAAAACAGGTCTAGTAAGAACAAAGTATCACACGTATTTGTGACTTATTTGAATTTATATCCGCCCAGGTTTCTGGTAAAAATGCCATGTAATTAGTCAATTTACATGGGAAACTCACGTTCAGATGATTGTATGTCAGTAGTGAAAAAGAATTGTCCAACATCTATCATCAAGAATTTCCCATTTTGCCAGATCAGTTTACCAAAACACTGTCTGTTCCTTGACTACTTGTAATCAAGTTACGTTTATCGCATGCTTATTCAAACTTTTCTTAGAAACCAGCAAGCAATAGTAAACCAACAACCACTTATTGATGTACATGGACTCATTCTAAAGAGATCGATATGACTAGAAACGTTAAGCGCGTGTATTAAGATTGAGGACGAATTAAGGTTTCATTCATAGTGAACTACGCTATTGTTGCAGCCACATTCTAGCCACAGTTGTCTGGGAATAATAGGAGAGTGTAGTTAACATTAGTTAATTGTCTTGAGAAAAACCCCGACCGTCACTTACATCTCCTTCCAGTTTTGCGCCTTCATCCACTGAATATCCGTTCCCTAAAAGTAACTGATACCATTTGTTGCTATCTGTACTGTTGATTGTCTACCAGCACCGACCGTTTCTTTGGCTTTTATTCTACATGTTTCTTTCATCCAATCAATACTCCACTCGTCTAAACATGAAATTCCGATGAGCTCGGGATGTAGACTGTTAAACGACAAAATTGGGCAATCAACAAAGTTATGGTAAACAGATCAAAGATTCAAATTTCCATTAGAGGAAGTTAGATTTAAGGATACGTTCGGTTACTCAAGAGGTAAGCAAATTAATCATGGTGTGGAAAGTCATGAAGTGCAAGGTGACGGTCCTTCAATATCTACATGACTTGCTATCAGACTAATTGAATCGCGTCGTCAATGGTACTAGATACAAAGTCTTACTGCAATGACATTCACTGGGAAAACTCTGTCCAAAATGACCGAGAATTTCAATGTTATGATGCTCCTAACGACAAATACTGTCAATTATGGAAATTCAATTAGACAGTCAACGAAAACTGACCATTATCAGGTCAGGCTCTTGGTTACAAGACTGCTCATCTTCTATCCAACTGTTCACAATAGTTAGGTTTTTTGGATATCACAAAATCCACTAATGAAATCTAGTAATCTTAGAGGGAACGGTGATCAACACGGAATACCTAGACAACTGATGGCAAGATGAGACCACATGTACTTGTAGCTTCAGCAAATAGAGACCCAACGTCTTATTTCCTTCATGTCTGGTCAGAGGTGTTTATCCGGTGCCAAATGATCTACATTACTTGGCCTGTTCGTCAACGTTATACACGAACGCACCAGCTGTACGACTTGAGAAATGGAAGCAACCTTTAAGCCACTTTATCCAAGTATTGTTTGCGGACGACTGATGCGCTTTTTTACAAACAACACACTCACGTTGGTCGCGATCTTCTTCCGTCTAAGTCAACAACCTGTAAAAGTAGACTGCAGTTTGGGATGGCTAAATACTACCGTGTCACTGTTATGTGAATCACTTTAGAGGCTATCAAACATGAGAACAAGCTATACGAAACCACCAAAGTTTAGGTAATTGGTGCTATGAGACAGAAGATGACTGTTCAAACAAGACTATTCTTCTTAATAACAGTTTTACAGCAACGGCATTAGTCAGTGACATGGTTGAGTTTACTTACCATCTCAAAAGGTGAATAATTACTGAAGTTTAGTTCCTGGCCTATGCTAACTCATTCAGTGAGGACGTGACAGACTTGCTGGACGACGTCCATGTATTGCCACCTGTAGATAAGCTTAGCCTAACGGAAAATGATCACTCGTATTAACATATTGTACTTAACAGCCTAAATGAACGTTTGTTCACAGAGGATAAAATTCCGTATTGTTTAACACTCATTTTCAGTGTTTATAACTTTGCATAGAAACTCGCGAGAAATATTCAAGGTGATCCAACGTAGTTACTTATGTAGGCAGGAACTAGAAACCATCAAACTTCAGCGATTATCAAGTAAAGAGGTACTTTTTATGTGTGAACCTAATGAATCATCGGACATCATTATCAGTATGTGTGGTTTGAAGAAGGTTGAAAACAAATCATTTGCGAGTTAGTGCAATGTATCAATTAATCTCAAAAATCAAATAAACTTGAAAGAAACAGACAAACAAACGAACTTGACGTGAATATTCTCGACTTCTTTAAAGCAGGAAATAATTAGAAAATTACATTCTGAAGAAGATCAGCGAATCAATATTAGCATAGTCGGATTTAATCACTTCGCTCTCGTTTTCAGTTCCGAACTACGTGACAAGCAGCATCAGAAGTATATGGCAAGTAATGGGTGGTCTGCAGTATCTTCGCGGTTCGTGTCCTTTTGCAGTGGTGACAACTGAACGTAACTCTTAGAGTTGTGTGGATTTAAACGGTCAAATTATACTACTTGTGAGTAGACATGCGGATAATCGTTTTACAATAACGAATTAACCTCGGAGGAATATCGGGAGTAACAACGAACGGCGGCTTGGCAAAAAATAATGTCTTCCATACACGAACTTGTCATCGACCGGTGCGCCGCCCCTGTATTATCAATGTTTACAAATGAGTAGGTATGTTCTTTGTGCTGTGGAAAAATGCCACGTGTGTCTGAAGAAGTTCAGACAGTGTCCCCTGAAACTGACGTCTATCGTGGCATATCCGGCATCCACAACTAAAACGGCCCTACAGAGTTAACCTGCTCAAATTAGATTGTACGATGGCTTGATGCAAAATATTTGCTGGAATCCTGAGTCAAACATACGAATCATTGAATACGAATTGCCAGTTTCACCAGAAGGAAAGACTTAAACAAGATTGTGTTAAAAGTATCCCGAGGATCAAGAACGGTAAACTGGCTCTAAAAGTGTTAGTGACTGGACAGAGCTTCATGCTTTTAACAGAAGCAAGTGAAATGGGGAGCTGTGCCTTTGCAAATCGGAAAAGTGGTGTTGAATATGCTAGTCAGATTTCAAAGGTGGAAGTACGAAACTATTCAACAGCATAGAAGGTGTGTTTGACGATAACGCGAGACTTGGAAAGAAGGAGGCCATAATGGTTTGACCAACGTTCCCAGATGAAGAATAATCACGACTTTAGAAGTGAACCAGACCACTGAAAACCTTAAGATAAAAAGTCGCTCGCCCGTTCTCTCTGCTGCGGGAGAGAGCAGGAAGAAGAGAGGACTACATGCTTGACCTAGTTCCAGGAACGTAAACCACAGAGCAGTTGTACAAGGACGTCGTTAGAGTTAGTTGAACTGGACTAGACGATAATCCAAGAGGGCTATTAGTGGCGTCAACTATAAACTTGGCCATTCGGAAATTGGTTAACCAACATTAGCGGATGGACAATCTTCCCGAAACGAAAAACATTCAGAATACACTGGTCATACCTTTGGTTCAACGATGTTGGAATTTTCTACGTCAAACACAGGAGGGAGACTTCTAGCAATACCGGCACTCTTGAAGGAATTTCACTGACTGATCCATAAGGGATGATAAGGAACTTGCGAAATGTTATAGCAAAGAGCTTACTGACTTGGTATGAAAGATGCTATCAACGCTTAAAAACTCACAATGACAACTCCTGAGAAGCGTTAACCACCCGAATCGATAATCCACATCACCAATCCCATTAGGTTAAACTGTCCAATGAGCGTGATGGACTTTTTCAAACGGACTACTTACGACAACTACTATGTCATCTTCATGACAGAAAATCTAAAATGATGGACCAAAGCAGTCACTATATTAAAAACGCTGTATGCGAGGACGTGATGAATCTTCCGAGTTAGTAGTACAGGACGGAATATGAACGTCACCTTTTTAAACCAGCGAACTTGCGGAAGATGTTTACTGCTTTTGCTGAACGGACACAAGCTGAAAGCTCTGTTTATTGACAAGATAAGGTCTCGATACTGTGCTCCATTGCAGTAGCTCTTGATTTGTTTGTTTTCTATAAAATTGTCAGTTGTTTGCAGTGTTCAGCATAAGTCTCAACATAAGCCCCATAAATATCAAACTCAACATGAACACAAAACCCGGGTCAAAAATGGATACAGTTTCCCTCTAAAAAGAATCTAAAAGTGTCCTTGTTTGAATGGTAAACAATTGCAAATAAAACATTCATTTCTGTAGTGAACAGCATGCAGGCTAGGTCTACTTAATCCTTTAACTAAACGGAACACCAGCATTCTATTAATTACTGTGTGTGTATTGCTCAGAATCTTAACAAAACAACTAGCTGGCACCCGTTTTCGTGCTCTGTGAACTCTGCTAGTTCCACCTAGTCATAATTATTAAAAAGCTCATATAAAACGTTTCCTGACATATTAGACATAACTCCGCAAAACTGGAATTTGTGTGCTGATTATCTATCAGTATGATATGGAACCGCAGAAAGTCTGGTCTTTATTTCGGTCGATTTATGTGACTGGTTACATAAACCGAAATGGGAATGCCTCATAACACGTTTTCTTGCAGAGTTGACAGGTAAATGAATTGTTCGAATGTTTTAGATTAATTGCACATTTTGCCAGCATACGTCTTTTGGTTACCTTGATACTCTTACCTCTCTCTCCTAATTGATCAAGTCGTGTTGAATATCGTGATAAAATCATGGAGCATACCACTTAAAGTTATTTCTTGGGGAGAAATGTAACACGGTTAAACGTAAGCAAGAGTAAGTTCCCGGACGTCTTGTGTACGAAAAGTAGTCGAAAAGATGACACAGCAATTTGGCCAAATAATTGAAGCGCAAAGGAGGCAATGAACACTACCTGTGCCAATGTCAAACCTGAATTAAATTGTCAGAGATTTAGAATGCTAACAATTGGGCATTCCTAGGCCTTTGTTTGCAGCATTCGCATGTCTTCCGGCTGACTATTGTGGAAAGGAGAAAGTGGGCTCGAATTTTACAGTTCTTAGGACTCATTGGTAAGGCCCATTCTTGTCTAGATAAGAATTTGAACTGGAGCAATTATGTTTGCGAGATGAACGTTTTAACCACAGCACTCGTAACCACGAAATAGACATGATCAAACATCACTCAGTCGGAGAGAACAAGATGAAATGGTTTACTTAGATCCAATTGGTTCGGTACAGAGTAAAAATTATAACTGACAAACATGCAGTTTACATCCAAGTGGATTCTGCTAACAGATCTTAGCTGTCTACAAATAGTATCTCACGATGTAATAACACAAACGGTTAAAATATATTGCGTAAAAACAAGTAAACCGGAGTTCATGTCACTCAGGAAGGTATCGTGAGGAGAAAATGCATAACGCTGGATGTGTTCGTGCTTTGCAGATGCAAGGGTAACGAGGTGGATAAGGTGACAACGCACTGTCTGGCGAGAAGGGGGTTTGAGTCCTTTGTCAGCAAATTACTCGCAACGATTCTGCTCACAGTCAACAGCATAGATGATAACCGATTTTTTCACTGAATTGTTCCGTCCACTCATCAAGATAATAACAAGTTGAGGTTGCAAACTTGCTGCAGTTCTCAAACCTTTTCAGCATATATCCGAATTTCGGAAAGGATAGATGTGAAGTGTTATTTTACTCCATTTTCTGCAACATTTAATCCTCATTAATTAGTCTGATAACCCGTAAATGACTATTCAACCTGCCTGAGATAACAGATATTTGTTTGAAGAGATTACAGTGACCCATACCCATCGTCGTTTCAATGTGGGATAGTCGAATGACCCGACCCAAGTCAAACTAGTTTGGCTGGACTGGGGAAATGTATTTGACCGATGAAGACGATTCAAGCAAATACTGGCACAATCTTCGTTTGTGAAATTTTCGTACCTCACAGCTGCCGAATTATTCAAGGAGGAAATTCTGGAAAGGTTCAAGCCATCGAAAGTAGAGGCAGAAAATGAAAGTCATGACGTCAGACACGAGTTTTTTTTATTAACTTACAGAAATGCAAAACAAGCCTTAAGTAAGTTACGATTATGCTTAGAAACTTACGGAAGCTTCCGACAAGCACCTCTCTCAGTAAATGCTTCAAAAATGGTCTTAGTATACAGGTAACCAAAGGACCGAAGCAAGTGAGAACAATTAACGTCCTCAGCAAGCCACAAAAAATGAATTCACTAGACATTAAACACCACGCCATTCTATAGTTATCACTACCAAAGCACGTCTGTGTGCGGTTTGTTCCATTATCCTTTTCCAATGAGATTATGAATAAGTTTTCTGTAATTCAGTTTTTGATCAAGCCGCAGATAGTTTCCCAATCATCGTAAACCCAGCTTAGGTTAGCTATACTAGTGTATCATCGACAGAATTGCTCGATCGTCCGATTCAGAAAAACTGTTTTAATGGAGTAACTTAAAGGTGTTAAAGCTCCAGTAAGTACGTTAGTTTAGGAATTTTTGAAAGCTGAATTTCTGAAAGCTGCAAAAAGCCTCACCAACAGTTACAGAAGACTGAAATGGAACTGCACCAGACACAATGCTATTGAATGCGCCGTTGGAAACGGGGGACCGATTGATACAAAATACTTAGATAAGCGGTAGTAATTTGGGTATTAGACCCGAAACCTAAAAATGTGGCTGAGGTTACTACCATTGACCGAACTGTTTTGCTCTATCATCGGATTCCTAACAAGTGAGAAGTATATAATTGAGTTTTTAAGCAATTATAACTCCAGTTGTAAAATTAGGTGAAACTAAAGAGGTTGAATAAAGATGAACCAGGCATTTTTCCTCTGTGGATCAGTACTATAATTCATCGGTAGCTGACACATTTTCCTTTGGGTGCCATGCAAGTAATGGAAATTCACCGTTACAAACGATTTATTACACTTCACTACAAACACTTTGTAAATAATGGACTTGGATCCTCGACGTGATTGGCTAAAAGTGTCTATTCTAATGCGATATATAAATAAAAAACGGCAGTTCCAAATGACTATTATGCTAAATTTTATAGTAGGTAATTGGTTCTCATTGACTTTGAGCACTATCTTGATTGAATTATTTTTTTAAAACTTTATAGATTAGCTGGAGGCGGTCGTGGTCTACAATAATAACTCCTTCAAAAGTTACCAAAGGTTTGTGCTACTACAAGTGCACAGATGATTTACTCCAACTTATGAAGATAAACACTTTTGACCCTATGCATTTATGCGAAATGGCACACTTTCAAATGCGTTGAACGTGAGTTGCTGAAAGTCGACGTCACAACAGTCTTTCTTGCTCCACTCTCGAAGCAGCTTCCCAAAGTACTTTATTCTGAGAGTCTGATGGTTGTCTTAAGCCTTAGCATTCACAAATCCGATTCGACTACTCAAACGAACTTTATTACACTGGATCCCTCGATCAGACGATAACATAATTAATCGGAGAGAACGTTATAAATTGCACAAACACTGAGAGGGGATAGCAGCTACGAGTGATTGCGGATTTCCATATCTGTGAAGCAGACTAAGACACGGTAGAAATCTTGACGCTTTGTCGGTTCACTCGCCAGTCCCCCGTAAATATTGTGTGACAAGGAGACAAACAAAGTGCGTTTTCAGCGACCTTCACCATTGCTACAGTCGTGTACTTCTCCGGTCTCCACGATCGTTCTCAGCCGTCGTGACAACTGCTGTTGTCATCCTGACTACGCGCCTAGACTGAACTATCTGGATTTTTGTCTGGTCCATTCTATTTGACTTTGCTTTGTTGCTAGTCGCAAACCCTATCAATACAAACGGGTTTGTAACCATGTTGTCTTCGGCCTGATTGACATAAAGAAACTTTGTTCTGCTACCAGTCTTTTTCCTTTGTTCAAACGGTAGCCTCGGGTGGATGGGATGGATGGGTTTGATGGGAAGAGATTAACTAACCGCGTATACACCGTACTCCGTCGTTCATTACTGTTATCCGTCATGCTGTTATCCGCAGTTTCATTGACTGTTATTCCAATTACGTGCTCGTAGGCGTAGATTCAATTATAACACACCTATTACCGAAACTTTAGATCTAAACACTTCGATGGATGTCGAAGACACTACGAGGACGTTTAAGAGGCTTTGGTCCACTTCTCATACGATAATTTTGTTCCTTCTGTTAGGTGTTCTTGCACTTGTTAAGTTTACTCATATTTGTTGGGTATTGTGTAGATTAAGCATAACTATAAAAAGTTTTTTGCCTGACGTGAAGTTAATAACCAATTCGCAGGTTTGGCTAACCGATTATTTTTGACTAGGCTGAGCCAATGTCTATCGTCCCGGCATGATGATTTACTGTTAAATTTGTCAGTCGTCAGAACAGCACACAAGAGTTCGCTTCAACATGAGTGGTAGTATATTGTTCCTATCCTACATGGTTTAGTCGAGACCAAAAACATTCTTTCCGTACACTACGTTCTACTCGCGCAGGTTTCTAGTTAAAAGAACCTCAGGAAAATCATTCACTCATAGGGTTAGTTGACATTTTTGAAAGTCTGTAATGATGTCAGTTCAGTTCCATTATTATTCCAGTTGGACTACTTAGTAGACATACCAAATGTGTTACAAACACAACAAATAACTTACATTGCGATTACTTTACGTTAGCGCAATCACGAGAGAAATTTCATTTCCGGACTTTTTCAAAAATCACAGAGTTTTTATATCACTGTACCCTTTGGATTTGTATTTACATTTCCTCTAGAATAACTGTTGTTTCCCTCTGCCATCTGGCCAAATACTGGATCAACACACCACGACCATGACTGTTTGGTCATAATTGTTGATTGACGTTTCATTGCCCAGGAAAAACAAAATGTTTATTCAAGAATAGTGTGAATGCGTACACCACGGTAACCCATAAACGCACCAGATGCTATCCACAACCATGTCCACATAAGATTTTTTATAATAGTATGAACCTTTTGGTTGTCTCCTTGTGCTCTATCCGTGTGTGTGTTCTCTTTCTCTCTCTGCCTTAGTTATTTGATTTATATCAAGTCAATAAGGCAGTGCAACGTGAAACATAGAGCACAAACAGACAACCACTAAGTTTACGCTACCATGAAACACTGATAATATCATTAAGTGGTCTCATTTAGATTGACAGTGGCCAAGACGCCCATAGGCATCGATTCATTTGGATGGGTTGGCCGATTGCTAAGACAGCAATTCACGACAACTGGGTATAAAAACTTCACAGCTATGTGGTAAAATGGCTCTGGCTGCGAACCGATTTTGTGGTTGATATACCAGAGAAATGGCGCCACTGACACAAGCTGAGGTCGACGGAGTTGTCACCGAACTGGGTCCATTTCTGACCTCTGAAGACAAAAAAATAGACTTAGGGCTCGGCGCTTACAGGGCGTAAGTGCAGACTTATAATTCATCCGCTCGTGAAATTGGAACATTGTATTGCTGTCACTCTTGAATGCTAAATATCCATATATTTCTGCATTTCAGACTTCTGTGTGCGAAACCAGAATACATTCAGATGTTTACTAAACTCCAAGGGCTCACTGTTGACAACGTGTTCCAATCTGAGGGTATCAAGTATTACGCAAAAACTTTGGTGGAAGATTTGGTGAAAATGTTGATGGCTGCTGCTCAAGACGATGAGATGCAGAAGGTTCTGGTTCACAGTGGCCATCAACATACTTCACGGAAAGTAAACAAACAACAATTCATGGTAAGCTCGTTCACAAAGACTGTCAGTTTGAACCTTATTTCTCATAGTAATTCGTTCAGTTTTTTGTAAAACTTAATAACATTTTGTATTGACAACGTTCCTCTGTTTCCTCCCATAACGTTTTCACAGAGTGGTGAGTCCATCTTTATTGACTACTTCAATGGAACATTGTGCAAACCGGAAAATAAAACAGCAATGGAGAAGTTTTTGAAACATGCATTTCCCGTTATTGCTAATAACATTTAAGTCATTTTGTGTAGCTGATTACAAATGATGTATTGCACAAAATAGAAACTATACAGTTAAGCTGTATTTTTTATTTTCACCTATATTATGATGTCTACACGCTAAGAGGATTGGCACATTCCCATTGGAACTAGTCAGGAAAAAAAGGACTAAGTTATTGGTCAGTATATGATTCTGCTTTACAGTCAGCATGTTTACGGAATTTCACTAACAGATATAAAAACCTATTTCGTATAATTATATTATGCTATAATTTTTGGTCACATAGTGGATTTTCCAAGAAGATGAGGTAGTTTGTCAGAATGAGTTACTAAAAGTGAAATGTACATCAACTAGACTGTCGATGATTGATGAAATGTACAAAAGCTTAGAGATTTTGCATCCTCACCCAAAAATAAATGCATCATGTGACCCGTTAGTTTATCGTTTGTTAGTAACTAACATGGTTATTAAGAAATAAATGTGAACCAGCAGGTTTTGCCTAGCGAGCCCACTACATCGTCACGAATACTGCAGATCCGCTAAACATATTTTTTAAATGGACTTGCTGTAAATTCTATGGGAATGCTTGAGCAGCGTTCAACTGTGAGCGATATTCTAAAAAAAAGTCCCTACTATTCGTCAGTAAGTAACTGTTATGACTTGGTTGCGGTAATCAGAAGCTACTAATACTCATATTAAGTCCGTTTTGGACATTTCCAGCACAGAGTAGGTTACGTTCCACGCTTGACAAAAATATGCAGTTTTCAAATGGAATGGTTGAATTAGAAACGAAAATAGAGCGTGAATGATATCGACAAATAAACACATGGCAAGTATGCATGAACGGTTAACTATGCTTGTGACATACAGTTTGGGAAGAAGGGACTAAAATACCCAGAAGTTCGAAATGGAAGACAAAACAATCACACGGTTAAAAGTACACACAAAACTGTCACTGTTCTGAACACAGGTTGGGTGTACTTCACGTGATCGAAATCAGTTGCTTACGTGTAGGTGGATTGAGTGAGGCTTGGGAACCACACGAGGCCATGGGAGTTCAAAACAATGACGTTTTTATATGTATTGATAAGTGGGCGTTAAAGAGGATTGCAAGTGATGTCACACCAGTGGATTGTGAACAATGGTCGGCAAACGTCATGCGATGTAACGGATGAAATCTGTTGACCATTGCGTGTCGCTCAACAACATTCTAGCTAATACGTGTACTAACAACTTTGGTACACGCTCGTTTGTTCTGATTTCAAGTGTTGCTTTTGTTGCAAGCGATTTTTAATGTCAAATAATCAAAAACTGTGTATACGTAGTTAATTGTCTTGATTGCCGACTCCACCGGTCATAAAAATGAGCCAAAAGCAATGATGAATAATTTATCGCAATGAGCTGGTTGGCCTATGCTTTAACCGATACTCTTTACAAGCAACATTGAACTAACAGCGTTTGTTGTGTTACATGACCTGATGCTGTACATATATTGTTATTATGCAGGAATTATAGAACACACTGAAAATGCGATCCAGATAATCAATTATGTTCACACAACTGCCAGAGTAACGTCCAACCATGAACAGCAGAACAGCTCGCTTACCATTCATACAGTGAATAAGCGTGATTAAAATTAATCCATACAGTTTTCAGTAGGACGTAAGCCACCAAGAGCCTTATGAGCTTCAGTCTTTGGGCAAATAAAAGGTCATCTGTGGATATGTCATTTTGTAGTGCTACGAATTGCACTAATAAGAAATTACAGATCGAGTGGTCATTGTAGAATGAAAATTTTCGTAACTTTCTGTCAGAGGTATGGTGCAAATGGGACGATAGAAAACTAGCAATTATTGGAATGCCCAGTAGTCTTGCTGCATCAATCGTTTCCGAAAAATGCAATAAGCGCGATGTGTAGTATTAGTCCGAGAAACTCTTATTGTTCGGCAGACCATTTTAGCCTTGAAATGTCTTTTTTCTTTGTCCTCGTTCAAAACAGAACCCATATATAGTCTGCCAGTCGTTGTATCTGTTCGCTTTCCTGCAGTTCCGTACACCTCTACAGGGCAGGACAAAAATCATGTTGAACTCAAGGCCGAGGAACATATGCTCAGGTGATTGAGAGACACAGTAAAACAACAGCTGGTGAGCGGCACTCAGTAAATACGGACGGTCATGCCCTTCATCCTAAGAAATTTATCAATTGCAGGATACTAAGCTGAACGCTTACAACACGCACCTCTCAAACCGTAGTAAAACATTATCGCAAAGACGTTGGTAACCTGCTTCATGCGCTCAGAACAGTAACTGCTAACCGCTGTTCGCAGTAGGCTCACTTATGTTCAGTGTATGTAATTTATATCCTTCTATACGTTTGTCACCTAAATCAGGGACCGTCAGTAAGCTTTTATGCTTGTCAAACAACTTCACGACTGGTGAACGTGTGCCAAGCAAAATTACCTCTGCTAGCTGTCTAATTTAAACTTCAGTACGTCCCATACAACAGCAAATTTATACTTCCTTCATGTCTTGTTTGCGA
>JTDE01000264.1:134295-189256 GCA_014338405.1 Paragonimus skrjabini miyazakii
CAGCTACGATTTTATCTAATGATAATGAACTACGACGAGTGTGATAACTGGATTAATGTGTCTACAGATCCTTCTAATGTGGATGACGGTTGTTTTCCAAAGTGAGTGTGAAATCAGACTGCAAAAGTTGTTACACGGACGTTCTGGCTAATCTCCTTAGGTACTAAATACATAGGCGAATCAGTTTAGTAAAAACACCATACGAAGCTAATCAGTCAATTACCACAACAGCCTGAAACTGACGAAAGTGTCTTCTTGCCGCCAGATAGATGGCTGTTATTTGTGAATAGCGACAGCCTCAGTGAAGTGGGATGGTGGTTGAACCAGTTACACTTTTGAAAGCATTGACGACATGGAACGATTTCTAACTTTCAATAAATGACGATCGGTTGAAGTACACTAGCCTTTGTATAACACAAGAATTGCAACACTGTCCTTCCATTCACGTATAAACAAGGCTGGAACAAGCTAGTTAACTGTGTAACTGTCGTTTCGTTCAGTTCATGCAGGTTGCCAATTTTTAACAATGAAATTGATCAATGTTAACGGGGATAGTGTAGTTTTCATTGCGGATATTCGGTTGGTGGAATATAACGATAGTGTATGAGCCACATAGCAAGCTAGACAAGCTGCTGATCTAAATCGTTAACTCATTTGTTCTTGATAGTTATCACTGAAAGATGGTACTCTACACTGACACGGTTATTTTGATAGTCGCATTGTGATTGGGTTTGCTGTGTTGTCAAGGAAATGCGCGAAGCGTTTCCACTGATCGTAGCTTTGATTATAGGTGCTGTGGTTCATTGTGAGATAAGCATGATTTATTTTTCCAAGTAATTATTGCAGAACCAGAACGCGTTCTTATTTAACTGGCATGAGTGTGCTGAAGAACGAATAATGACCTGTAGTAATTTCTCAAACAGATCTATCAATTGAGCTAAGTACTCGTTGTCCACGATGGACAACGACAGATCAGTCTCATATTCAATTAATAGGAATGGGTTTAAGTGCAATCAACGAGCCGATGAATGCAAAACCGTTGTTCCGACTCAGCAGATAGTACTGAAGCATACCTCATACAAGTATCTAACATCTACTAAGTTGCCTGATAATGATTTAGGACAACTCATCAAAGTGCAAAATGAAAAAGCGTGCTAACACTTGAATGCTAGAATACTCCTTGTAACATCATCCGTCGGTGTTTGAAGAACATAATTGAAGCATCATCATCATCATATACAGCAATACATCAATGGGTCACACTGATGCTTAACTGCCACACAACCACGAAGTTGAAAAAGCAAATCCTGTATAGGAAGAAACTGGAAAAAAGGGAAGGGGAGGTGACCTAACCACTAAAAAATAGCTACGTTTACATCCAAACATACAACATCAAGACGCCTACACCTTGCAAACAAATAACCAAGCTATAATTGAAGGTGAGGCGTCATCAGCAAGACAGCTTCCTTACGGCTTTCACTGCCTCGCGTCATTAAGTGCACTCACTTCACAGACAACTCGACCAAACAACGACATCATTCACGCCACTGAGCTCGGTTAGCCGCCATCTCACCTAATGTCTCAAGCCACCGATTCTGTGAGTCATGAGGGCTCCAGCCCGGGAGACAAACCCGATCTACAGTAGCCAACCCCTTAGTAATCAATTTCAGTTTTCTACGCCAGGTCATCATCTGTCCACCTCGCACCTAGCATCAATCGACCGCAGCGTCGGCAAACAGTGCTCGGTGTGGCAAACGACTAGGTGGCATCCTTAGTACATGACCTAATCATCTAAGTCTGTGCAAGTGTAAGGACTGAAAGAAAGAACTCGTTTGACAATCAGTGCCAAACATCCGCTTCCTAACCTCCTCGTTACTCACTCGTTGGTGCCACCCGATACGAGCGATTGAACGCAGACATCGGTGGTCAAATGCCTGAAGACGGTTCACGTCATCTACCCTGATCGGCCATGTTTCGCTGCCGTAAATTAATACAGTCCTAACTGTTGTCTGATATACGCGACACTCAAGTTTCAGTGAAATACCTTTCTGTAACCATAAGTGTCCCAGATTAGGAAACACCGCCCTAGCCTTAGAAATACGCGCCTCTATTTCATTCTCTACACCCCCGCCGCCGCCGCTGCTGAAGTAGCTTCCCAGATACGCAAACCGGTCAATAACCTCTATGACTTCATTATCTAACATTAAATCTGCGTAATTATGGCAATCTTGCAAAAGCACTTTGCATTTCAAAACTGCAAAGCTCATTCCGAAGTACCTAGCAGAACGCGAAATGGCGTTCAGCGTTGCTTGTGCTGCTCACAGACAGCCGCTTTCAGCTACGCAAACCAGCATAGAAGACAACACTCAATACGTGTTAACATACTTATTATATATGACCATTGAAAGTACATTGTGAACATGAACAACTCGTCGTTGATAAACAGGTAGAGATAGCCGCCAGAAATGTTTGCAAGAAACAATAATTTATTGTGCCATCTATATAGGATGGTATAGTTTGAGCCAAGGAAAAACGAACTTCTACCCAAACATCGAAATATACTCTACCGAAGCAAAGTGAGCAAGAATTTAAGAAGGTTGAAATACGCTTAGCAAACTAACAGCTACATAACAGCTACATACAACCTCTATAAGTGTTCAGCTGTATCTCGTTATTTTGCAGAGAAGTAGTTCAGTCGGAATAAACGAGCTCAACAGACCTCCTTCTGAAATCCTTCTCTGAGTTCAAGCAGTTTGTATTTCTAACTTCACAAAACACGAAAAAAGTGTGAAAAAAGGTACAACTAACTTTCGTCATTCGAACGGCGGCATTGTAATTTGCGCATTGTGCAGAAACTGTTCGAACCGTTGCATAACAGGTCGAACAACCCAAAAACAAACTACAGTCTCTGTGTTTGTAAAATCGCACTTGGCCGGATCTTAAAAAGTAATAGGATAATCTACTGAAAGCACGATAACAGCATAGCAGCAACAGCGCGCGGTAATTCTAAAACGTCCTACTATCAGCTAAAAGCCGTCAATCCAATAGCGATTCGTTTGCTACTCTATGCATGTGAAACTGAGTATCAACGTGATAACATGTGAGGTTTATCTGTTAGGCAGTTCCAAATATGAACACACGTTTGACCCACTGCACACGAGCAATTTGAAAGGACGAAGTCGCATAAAGTTTCGTAGGTTTGCTATGAAGCAACCATTAAGTTCTAGGTTTGTGACCACCTGGTGGTCACGGGAATACCGTGTGTGTATGCAACTGGACAATTTCCACTTGGCTCATGATACAACAACGTTTATTCTCCATGTAATTAATCCAGACACCATAAGTTATTTTCTATATCAAAATTACCACGAAACTTGGTATATATTTTGAGTGGACAGTAGTATGTTAAACATTTTTAAGAAAGTCACATATTTATCGAAAAAGTCGATTTTTGACTAATAATATTTCACATTTGGCTCATTCAATGTGCGAATTGGCGGAAGGGTATATGTAAGTTATCAGCGGAACATTGGGTAACTAAAAATGTGACATTCTTCGGTTTCAATCATTAGGCTATTTAAAGAGAAAAAAACAGATTGAAAGTGTCGCAGTTAAAAAACGTTCACTTTAAGCTAATAATTGAACTATAAGAGTATGTAAAGCATAGGTATTAGTCATCTAGTCTCAGATAATCAGTTATTTAAATTCAAAAATGACCTCGTATTAGTGTCAAAACATTTTTATCTCATTGGGTAGAGCGGTAAACCAAGCCGGTTGTGAGGCAGATAATGTAGAAAGAAGTAGCTTTTATCCAAGGTGAACTCGAAAGGGGGACATCCATTAGGACGAAGGAAATTTTCTCAGACGGAAAGAATTCCTCAACAAGGGACACTAGAATAAAGAACCTGATAAATGCAGGTTGTGTTGTACATTACTCGAAAGATTCAGTGAGTAGTATGATGTTAAGCAAAAATACTGTGTTGAAATTATTTGAGTAAAACGATGAGATGACCCAATACATGTGATGTTCTCCGGAGTAACATTTCGTACATTCCGATCACACATGGACATGTAACTAATTGTAAACGAGTCAAAATTCCACGAAGCGGAAGTCATGGCTTGAGGGATTAAAAAGACAGACACCAAAATTGAAAACCAAAATTGTGGGAATGCCGACTACCAGGGTAGCCGCAAAGTCAACACAAATTGTTTTTAAACACACAGGTGGGACTGTGACGTTCAACAGCCAAAGCCCCAGCAAACTGGAGTATGCGATTCCGGTTGCTCCGAAAGATCACCGAAAACTCGCCAGAAACTTTGACTATGTGTCCTGTCTGTATTATGTGCCTTGCAACGGAAGATGCGCGGTGCCGTCCATCGGCATCTATACAGGCTCCTGGCATTTCTGACGGCACCTCCAACCATTTGGGTACATGCTCCTAGTTGTCGGTTTGTCCCCCCTGTGTAGATCATATTGCAGCTACACGAGTATCTGTATAAACAGTGAGATGTGACAGACGTACACTGTTTGTTCGTAACTGAGGCGACTGGTAGAGTTCTCGTTCGTTGAAATTATTGCCAGTCAGTGGCATATGAAATGATAAGTTCTGTCAGTGACAAGCTAGTTTATAGCGTTTCCATGACCTAAAGGTCTGGTAGTTAGGCCGGGTGACCTGTGCCATGGTTGTCTCTAATGCTATGTTTGTCTCTAAATAGAAATGAAAAGACCTACTCTCATCAAAAAGACCACCAGTTAATGGCGAGAACATTGAATACACTAATCTGGAAACGGGTTGCTGAGTTATTACAGCCAGTTTGGTAGAGAAACGTATCGATGGAAAATTTGTGACAAAGTATGTACGTTCTTTTCGGAACGTCAGCATATTTAATAGTTATGCCAAGTTTCCAATGGCTTGCTATGGCAGTGGTTCCATGTAAAGCAGCTTGAGTTTTATTTCAATAATAAACTCAGCAGTTTGCTCTATCGACTGCTGTTCAAAACATGCCAGAGTTGTCAGCTTCATAAGCAACTCATATTTTGCCATGGCTCAAACGCGGCCCAGTCGATCAGTTAGAACCTACTTTAGATTAACCCTACAGTTTGGCAAGTAGTCGGTCTCCAAGTCGCCAGAACTTCCCGTGCATTTTGATTTCCACATTACGTTGGTGCCACTTGATGTAGATCGGCTAACAGGTGACCGTTTCTACGATTCCAGTCAGCGTGTGAGAAAACTTTTCACGTGATCGGTACACCATGCAGGGGATTGTGTGGATGCCTCTAACTAGTCGATAGCTAATCTCCTGGTTGATTATACTGAGCTGGTAGTTTGAAACATTAAAATAAAATTCATGGTCGGGTCTCATCTATGAGCATAAATCTGCCGAACTGCTTATTAGTAATACAATTTTCATGCTCAGCAGTGGCTTTGGTAGATTCTATTATGATATGTTTGAAAAATACTGTCGGGACAAACGATCTCCTGGATCACTTGGTGGATTCCATTTGAGACAGTGGGACGGGTGGGCAACAGAGTCCAAATATGTAATTTCCGAACTCTTGGCGAAGCTTCGTAGATCAGTTGGTGGAGCGCTTGTTGACTTTGGACATGTTGTTTCTGTCACTGGTTGCAATCCAGCCGAAGCCCTGCTTTTTCAAAATTGGGTCTCAACTAAAATCATATATCTGCAAAACTACTTATTAGTAATGTGGGAAATTACCTTGAACGAACTGACTGGATTAATCTAGCTAAATGTTATCTTGAAATGATCAGCCATAGCTGACGTTGACTTCGATCAGCATAAGTTGGTCCGGTAAGTTCATTCAAGATACTTTCGCGCAGTCGAAACTCGAAGATACTGGCTTTTATGAAGAGGTGCTTATTTGAACTTATCGGCCAACGTTACATGCGCACAACTGTCTGAGGCACTCTACCGAGTTACCCTGGTGCTGATCACATAATGTATGATGTGCTTGCAGGTGTATCTGGTCACTGTTTGTCTATATGTGTATAATGTTTATAACCTACACATTTTGCGTTTGCGGAAGACAGGATTGAACGGACTGTCGACATATCGCAACATACGTCTTCCTTCTGCTCTGATGAAGTTTCGCTCATCGTCATACCGAACAGAACCCAGATGGATAGTACGATTAACGATATGTCTAGAAAAAAACATCAACTTCTCAGGTGCGCGTCGAAGTTGACCTAAGCACTAGAGACGTTCGTTTACGTCGAGTTGCCCACAAAATCCGTGAACAAAGGCGTAATAATAAACGGAACCATAATCAAATGACTTTCGACTACTGTGCATAAAGTCATAGGAATGATTCAGTTGTTCATTGAGGCACACAGTAACGTAGCCATGATACCAGTAGTGCAGAAAATGATATCTACTAAATAACAATAAGATCCAGAGACATGACTGTTCCGATTGCATTTTTCAAGGAGATCATGCTGGAGTCCATCGGAGTCGCAGCTTAACATCGCGTTTGTGTTGTTAATAGGTAGTATAACGTATTTTCACCCCAGAAGAGACCAAAAGTGAGAAAAATTGGCTTCAACTGAGTTTGCAGCTCACTTGCCTAAGCTTATGCCATATTTGGACGTGCTGTTTCCGACGCTGGTTAAGGTCCAACCGAGGTCTATACTTTTACATTTGCACATTTTTTAGACAACGGTAATATTGATGAAATGCATCGAAGTTAGAAAAACAGAAAAAGTATTTTCGGTCTCACCCTACAAACCAATCGCATATGACGCTCAATTTTTGTATGGTAAACTGTGAGGGATGCCAAAAGCATCAAACTTTGCAACTGAGAAATGAGTATAAAATCTATCTGGTAGGACAGAATAAGGTGTTAGTTAAGGAATTTTGTAGATGGTCATCTGTTAACCTACAGCAGTAGAAATGTGTGCATTTTTCAGGCTCATTTCTGTTAAACTGCAATATGTTTTGTCCTAAAATCACATGAGTTGATAGCAGTGAAATATCTTCAGGATAGATAAATGTTTACACCAACACTAATACTTCTGATATAATATCTAGGTGAACGGGGCATTTATTGATGCCATCTATTTTGTGGAGCTTGCGAGTAGAGAAGTTTATCGATAAAAAGACTACCAAACGATTGTGCATCTCAGAATTTAGGTGCAGTGAATGATTAAACGTTACGGTACTCAGCACTTCGTGACATTTGTTGATTTGTTTTCTAGTTATAACTTGTTTTTCACTCTACCAGTGTCGATGGACACGGTTCATCTAGGTTTGCTAGTTTGCATTGACCACAGTCACATTAGCCCTAACTGTTGTCTGTGATGCTTTTTGATGCTCACCCGATGATCGGTTTCAAGTATTTTTAGACTAGTTAGGTGAAAACAGTGTGAATAGAAGATCGAACGGATAAAAATTAAGGTTAAAAGCCACAGCTGCCATCCGTTCGGTCACCAGTTCAACGAGCATCGCTTGTGCGTAATTAAGTCGTAGCCTCTTCTTTATCCAGTTACTATTCGTTATTCTGTATATTACCCAGGCCATGTGATAATGGAAAACAAGTGTTGACATTTCATTCTGCTTACTTCTGAAATTATTCTGAGTTACTTATTACAGATTATTTTACACGATATTATTGTTACACTTCGGTCAGTAATAACGACTTGATTCAGATATGATCACATGACGTGTATGGAATGACCGATTTTCCCAATATGTCAAAGACCGTTGCGTGCAGACCTATGCGATACAGTTTAATGTATTTTAACATGTGCACAAGAGGTGGTACCCAACACAATGGAGATACTTAACTGATGCTGTACGTTAGCAAAATTCAGTCGAGCGCAATTTGGTAAGCCACGTTCCATTGTCGAATGTTTCTGAGGGGCCTATTTTGATGAAACGATCAACTCGAAGTAATCTCATTAAGGTAATACATCAAGACGTCATGGATGGAAGTTGCAAACTTCACTTGCGGCTTCAAGGAGAAAACCTTGCTGTACAGAACCAATGATACCAAATGAATCCTGAACAGGGCGAAAAACGCTTTCAAATGAGTACAGAAAAACTTATATTTGTCACGAAACAGAAGATTTCCCGGACTTTAGAGAAGCAGTGAGAGCGGGATGGGAAAAAAATTCCAAATGCTCATAGGTATAGTAAGACAAATTCTTCAGTACCCATTGTTAAAATTTCAACCGTAAAATTAATCGGAATGAAAAATAAAGGGATGGTTTATGAACAGGACAATTTTGAAGTTGGATATGAGTACTCAATGGAGTTGGTGACAATTCTAAGGAACAGTGGGACAGAAAAGCCAGTGCAATTGCTATAACTTTAATCAGACTGAATAATTAATAGTTTGAAGCATGAAGGCAACATAAACACCTAGCTTAAACAACCATGGTGTCAGCCTGGCTAATTCCTTCTGTCTGAAATAGCGAGTCAGGGGCGATCAGTCGGAGGCTGTAAGATGCCAACTTCTGGCGACTGCTGAGAGGAACGCGGTTCGATTGAATAATGAACCCTTGTGCGCCTATAATCAGATGTCCATGGTTTGCAATTGTCACAGCCCGTCAGTCACGGTTTTGATGACATCGTGATTGCAATGCAACTTCACCAAAATGTTGTCTACGTTTTTATCTACGACGTGGCCCATCTCAGTTGAAATCGCCATTAGTATTGTTGGTTTCATCCTGACAACATTGTTTCATGTAAAAGTTATGTATCTGATCTGATAGTGAATAACCTAAATTCAACATGTTCCTTGTACTGTGTTATTCTTCATAAAAGCAAAGCCAAGTGAACCAGAAAATGGATATCAAAGTAGTCACCACTAAACTGAACAAGATAAATACTAGCCGTCAAAATACAGTATAGTGTTCACCCGGTTTCCGACAAAGATGGTTAAGTGATCGTATGTGTTGTGCTGTATGTTACCTCTTACTGGAAACCAAACAGTTCTCAGGGGTGCAGGTCAGTTTTCTGCTGAAAATCTAGACCATTCCACTTTTTTTCCGTTTTCACAGTAAGAATTTCTTTTTTTAAATGTTTCCACTTTCCAGTCTGTTGTAGTTAGATTCAGATCCAGTTGACGAATGGTCAAAAACGTTCATACGATTTGTTGAAAGAATTACCAAACACTTGATGGGGGCGATCGAACGAATCTTGATCGGAAGGCACAAGGAAAATCTGAATCAGATGAAGCAAGGTCAGGTCAGGTCCACGCGAATTAAAATTCGGTGACAGAGTAGTGAAAAAGGGCTAATGTGTTCGTTTCAACTCCGACTGAGTGACGGAATAGATGGACTCGGTCGTGAGTAAATCAGACAAGCATTAATCCAGCAGGACGAAAGAACAAGTTGATGGGGATAAAACACTGACCTTAAGGGGTAATCATCTTTTGATTCAGTATTAGTGAGTCAACACTATGTACCGAAGCATGGAAAGAAGTCAGCTGGATGTTTAATTTACTGGTTCACGTAGGCGGTAATTGAAGGACGTGAATTGGACAGATTCTGATCAGTGTATTCACGTGGACTTCAAGTTGTTGATATGGTGGATGGCAAACAGAACTCTACTCATATCGCGTTTGGAACACAAACATGTGTCAATCGAGCATTTAATATGCGAAAGGTGTGATGTGAGTTATGAGCAGAATGTAAGCAGTGGTTGCGATCGGTCCCCGATACACTGAATGAGCTTGATTACTTTTCGAATATCGTGACAGTATGTGAGAGTGTGCCTTGTCATTGGTCACTGGGAGATTTTTTTTGGGGATTATTCACCATTGTTATGGTTGGTACTTTATCCACCTATGTTAACTACCACTGAAACGTATGAAGTGTGAAGAAATGTGTTGTCAGGTCTAGTTTACACAAGGCGTACGATTAATATCCTATTAATTGCCATCTCAAAGTAACGTTGAGTCGGCCGAAACGTGGGTTGTGTATATTGCCGTAAACTGTCAAGTTACCAGGCACTACTGCGGCGTGTCTGTCTGTCGATCTCAACCATACCCTTCGGATGATCTGGGTAGGAGGCTGTAGATCACTCTTGTTCTGTCTTGAAAAAGATTGAAATATGACGTGAAAATGTGAACGGAAGCCTATTCTTTTTAGGTTAAAGTCAACCTGGTGTATCTGTTCATGATACTTCTATGTTGTTGAGATTTATTATATGAAACCAAATTATGAGTTGACTTGCATCTTTCACGAATGAAAAATACGTCGCTGAATCACAATGGACCATTTTAATATCGACTGCCACAAAGACAATCATAGATTTTTCAGTAATCTGCACTTAAATTTGTGCCTACTTGTGACTTTCTGAGTAGCCACTCAGATAACGGAATGTCTGAATGTCTACACTGCGTTAGTCTAGATCGTTCAACTTAGGTAGTTACGTGTATATAAAGTGGTACGTAACAGGCCGTTTTTTGGTTGCCCATTATAATGGCCATGAACATGATGCTGGTCGGCAGAAAGATGACCACGAAGATGATGATGATGATGATCACGAAGATGAATAGGCCGCGACGTCGTCGACCTTACGTCATGCCAGTGACCATAGTGTTTACCTCATTAACACAGAAACCAGTTTGTGAAACAAGTCTCACTCATTATACGCACGTTGATTGGTTCCTTACCACTTGATTGATCAGCGTGGAGACAAGAGTAACACTGTTAATAAATTTCGTGCCATTAACTTCACTTTGAGTGTGTCCAGTTTGCGGTTTTCGGTATGTTACTATTGTTTCTAACGCTCGTGTTTCGAAGCAACAAGATCCGCCGCTTCATTTCATCAATAATGACGATAAGGATACATTAGGATGTCAACACTATTTGAATCTCGTTAGAAGTGGACGTACAACATCGGGCTATGTGCAAGATGGGCATAGCAACAGCAATACTGATGTTCCCGTCCTCCCTCTGAATGAGAAAGTGTAACATGTGGTCGATACAATTTTCAAGAAATTGCATGTAGATCGTTCGCGAAATCTGCAACTAACTACACCATACCGTCATCCTGAAACACTAAAATTTACCTCCTTAGTAAGCAATCGGCAACGGACTGTAAAAACTGTGCTGTCCACTGACATCGATATGTATGTATGTATGTATGTATGTTTTGGTCAGTATCATCTAGCAGTCGTCTTAAGGAAGTTCAGATTTCACTCTTTGTTCGCTTATGACCATTCTGTAAGCAGAGACTTTTTCAAACCTAACGTACAACTTGATTTTGTGGTCACTTACCTGGGGATAGTCAGTGTCTCGAACAATACTAACCATTCATCCTCGGTAAACGTTTTTCACATACAAGCTGTCATGTTGGAACCGCAGCACTGCCCATTGGTTACACCATTTTAGGGAACGCTCAGTTAACGCGAAAATACAATGGGTTGTGATTAAACAAACTGGTAGTGGTTTCTGGAATTTTCTTGGGCATGTATCAATCACCTGGGTTTAACAAGAGGGCGCTTAAGACTTACTTATCGAACATCATAATACGCGCATCTAGCTACTAACGGCCGACATACTGATAAGCTAGTTCCGAAGCCACATAATAACATAACACAGTTTAACGCTTATGGCCCGCTCTACAGGTAAACCACTCTTAATCTATACCACACGGAATGCAAGTAATGAATCGTCTATTCTACTTAGATTGCCCGGCTAATTAGAGTTGAAAGCAATGCGGTGATCCAAGTGCATCAACTCAGCAGCAGACTAGTTTTGTTGTATCATTTTCCAGGACGATCTTTCATAATCTGCGCTTTCCTTTCCAGAGTGGATGAACAGGCGTTGTGGTTCAGTTTGCCACAATTTTAAGAGCAACAAGCCTTTCTCTGTCATGAAACACGACATGAATAAACGTCCTAAGCCAACGCCAAGAAAAACTGACGTACAGTGAAGTCCTTACAAAGTTTCAGAGAAATGTGCCAAACAAACCTCTTCGGAATCATCACAGTCTAAGCAGTCATAAAAGACTGGGTAAATCAATAAATTAGTATTGAAAAGTCACAGAAATGCGAAAAAATCAACAAGGTTTACTCGAAGTAACAGATCAACCTCAACTAACTGGCCTGAATTGCCATGAAACATTCTACAACCAAATTTAACCATCATTTCACAAACGGCAAGATGTGAGTTACAATAAAATGTGACGCTGCCATTGAGCAAGGGATACAAATGCTTCTTCAGTGTTTCTTACCAGTCTCGAAGAAGAAAAGAATTTGGTTGGGTTACTTATTAGGGAGCCAAACTGATGCAAAACCGGAACACAGTTAATGAAATTGATCGATTCAGAAGAAATCTGCAGTGAATTAACAGAAAATAGCGTGCACATAAAACAGCTGTTACACATTCCAGTTTAATTGTACAAATGCGTTTGATGATGCTGCTTCAAACCCATGTCAGACCATAATACATATCACTTTGAAGGTTACAGACGAGATGAACCGTTCACCCTCGCGGATTAAAGTAAACTATTTGAACATGTGATTGATTCAATAGGGCTATAGTGATAAAAAATGGAAAATAACCGCTTTATTGCAAAAGTTTAATGTTTTCGTTGAACCCACACACAAACATATTTAGCAGATGATGTAAGTTGAAATGTGAACAGTTGCTCATTCTGCTTGTCTATACTGGTCAAGTGGAATATTGAACTGATCTTCCAAGGAGAACTTAATAAAAACTTCTGGGCTTTATCTTCATTAGGCAGAGTGGATCAGACATACTTTAATAACACCTATTCGCGCGATTGTTTCTCATATAACTAGAGTTAAGTTGTCACAGACTGACAACATTCGAGCAACAACTGACAGGAAAATTCTCACGTAAATTTGCCACATTTATATTAACTATAATGAAGACGAAGCGGTTATGAGATAAACATTCCGGAACTCAACAGTCAATCCATTTGAGTTATATTATTCCTCAAAACAGCATACAAAAATAACCATATCTTATGGATTGTCGCATAAGCACATCGCCACTAAGAAAATCAGAAAACTAGCCACGCTAATTCATTGAATCAGACCAAAGTGAGAGGGATCGTCAACCAGTAGGGATAGGCTCAAATCAATTGGTTATTGGACAAACAATTAGTGAGTACACGCCCGCTGAGTATAAAATCCGTGTAGTAAAGGTCAGAAACACTAGCCTGTCTTGCACTTACTAAAACTAGTGATGGCACCTCTCACACAAGCGGAAGTCGACGGGGTTGTAGCTGAATTGAGTCCATTTCTGGTATCTGATGCCAAAAAAGTTGAATTGGGATTGGGTGCATACAGAGCGTGAGTCGTGCGTTATACTTCTTATTACAGGGAAATTGAAATAGTGTTTAAATTTCATGTTTAAAACATTTTGAATATATTTGTGATTATATTGTGAATATATTTCCTTGTTTCAGACTTTTTAAAGCCAAACCAGAGTACATTCAGTTATTTAGTAAACTACAAGGCTTAAAAATTGACAACGTTTTTCAATCTGATGGCATTAAATATTACGCTGGAACTCTGGTCGCCGAACTAGTGAAAACATTTACGGTTGCTGCTAAAGACGAGGAGTTAAACAAGGCTCTTACCTACAGTGGTCAACAACACACTTCGCGAAACGTAAACAAGCAGCAAATGATGGTAGGTTCTGATGTGATATTTACATACAATCATATGATTCCTGGTAAGCGCTTATATAAATTTTTATGTTTATTTATACCATAATATTTTATGTTGATAGCATTAAATTCTTTCCTTTCCAATCTGTTTGACTAGAGTGGCGAACCCATCTTCATCGACTTCTTCAATAAAACCCTTTGCAAACCTGAGAATAAGGCAACGATGGAGAAGTTCTTGAAACATGCTTTTCCCACGATTGCAAGTCACATGTGAAATGATAACCTGCAGTTGACAATTTATTCACGCTGATCAGCATACACATTTTTTCTTTAAAAATACACATTACGAAATGTAGTATAGAAGCTATACAACACTGTTCATTCTTTCATGTGCGTTTCGGGTTGTTCATGATTTGAATTCGCTAGAGCTTCCATCGTTTATCTCTTCGAACATGAAAAGTTTTATAAATAACTAGTCCCCCACAACTAAGCGATTAGTGTTTTGACCTAATGAGTCATTCAACCGCTATGCTTGTTCGGAAATCAAGTCCAAGGCTTAAGTACAGGTGTCGATTTGGCGTTTTAAATAGTTTTTCACTCAATCACCGCAACATCCTCCCTGAGTGCTGATATGCTCAATTTTATGTTTTACACAAGCTACAATTTGTGGTTGATTTGGGAACTTACCCGATAAGACTGCTCTAGACTGGAGTAGCTGTAAATTTGCGCATAGAAATTACTAAGGCCACCTGCTGGTAGATGTCACACTCACCCCAATCTTAACTCTGATAAACATCTGCCAGTTTCTTAACCAATCACAAATAACTGCCCTATTCTGGTCATTTGAAAACTAGTTGCAGTAACAATAAAAAGGTTATTTTGAGAATACTTTGTGTTAGTAGACTAGTTCACATCGCACAATCTCACTAAAGTTTTGCCGAATAATGTGCCCGCAAACGCTGATCGATTAAAATAAAAGCGTTGGAAATAAAATGCGGAATCACTCAGATTTCCGTTGTTCTCATTCTTAACACTCTACATTCAACGATCTACTTTAAACTCGTTGGGTGCAGCAAGTTGAAAGTGATTTATGACTCAACAACTTTGTCTTGCAGATTCGTCGTTCCATGTTCCTTTCTGTGTACATATACATCCTTTCTAGAAAGGTAAATTAATTCAGTTGCTACAAATTGTAGGCATAAAACAATTCCATGAGTGTAGTCTACTTCAAATTATACCACTTTGCACTTTTTCTTAAATCTTCACAATATTGTCTGTGAATGATGAATTTGAACAGAAACGGAACCACCAACGGTTGACTGGTAGGCCTAAAAAAAAATATCTGCATCAACCACATCTGATTACTGAGGCGTTGTATATTCAATCCGACTAATCCTCGATGCCAGCTGACTATTAATGAGAAAAATGATTTGCAGTCGAAATTACTGGTGATTATGTTGAAAGTTATTCAGTCGCTCACTCATTGTTACAATGGCCGTATTCAAGATTACGTCAACTTTTCAACTAAACGTTTATACTCCTGGTTCTCAGTAACAACTAACCTTTTAAACGGAGGCATACCCATTTCACGAATATCAGCAGTGAGTAATACAATCTCGAGGTGCTTGATATACTTCAATCTACTATGGTCCACCAGTTCAGTACCTATTTATTATAGGTTCATACTAATCGCAAAAGATACAGGGTGCTAGCAGTGACAACAATATCAGCTTCTTCAAGAGTTACAAAAGAAATTCAATAGCGGATGGCGTGTAATTACACAGGAGACATGTCGATTTGAGTTGAGGGAAGCCACAATATCTCTCATATATCTGAAACATTACGTCTTAGTTTTTTTGACCCCAATTGTTGTATCGTGACCATATTCTGAGTCACCTAAGGATAATAATATATCGTGAAGCGTAAAATTAGATTTAGAGATGACATTATAAGATTATCAAAATAATTGGTCAGTCCGTCACTAGATCATTTCAATAAATGAATTTAACTTGTTTCTACACCGAGACTGCTGAACTATTCTAAGATAATCGCCATATCTTAGCAAAGTATTTACCAGATTGCTTTTCAAACTTTCATAAACGGATATGTTAAACACGACGATGGGGATGCACCTTGCCATTTTATGACAAAAAAGATTACCATCGGGAAGTAAGTGAAACTTACTTAGGATGCAACAATCGATAAACTAAACGTCAGTAAACACTATGAGGTTGTTTAGACCGGTTTTGTTTAATTAGGATTATCTACCACGTTATTGGAACTACTATTAATTGATTTCTATTTTATTAACATCTCAAAAGCACAGGTTCCTTGAACATTGTTCAAGTAGTGACGAATTCACCTGAAGCTGATCAATGTGACATGAACCTAGCTGAAGACATCTTTCTAATCAAAGACTAATCTAGTTGTCTAAAAGAAACTAATTGAATAATTCGTCCTGCATAAAATACGACCTAATTCGCATAAGAATTTATCACACTTTTAAACCTGATACTTAATTGTACGTTAAATCAAAACAGATTTTCTGTCTTGCTGATTGCAAGATTGCCGACCATAATGTGATTAAACTGAACACTTACTTTATTATAAATGTGAAATTAACGGCTACAGAACGATATTTAAAAATAGTTAACGGTTAAGTTGCACCAAACATGTGTACTTGCTGACCAACCGAAAATGACGTCTGCTAATCTTTTAGCTCGTTTGAATACACCAAACGAATCCTTTCTCAACAATAATTTTTCTCTTCTAATGATGCCAAATTCCTCAATGAACTTTCTAGCATACATATGTTGTAGCAATCACTCAAGAACATTAAAAAAGGTCGGCTTACAGATTTCCTTTGATTGTTGAACTTCAAGGCTACTCTCACAATTCTCACCCCGAAATCAACACTTTATGGCTTCAGGCAGTGTAACAGTAAAATCATAATAGAAAACTGAAAGTTGCAGGGAAGAAATGTTTCAAAAGTTTCGCATTCTTAGCCTAGCTCAGATCATAGCATTTCGTTGTGAAGCAGCTAGGTGAATATTGAACTTATAGTTCGTGTTGTTCTTACGTCCTTATCAAAACCTATTTACTCCATAATACCTCTGCATCTCACTGGTTCTACTTCCATCTTCGAGGTTTCTAATGCTGGTGCTTGAACAAGATTTCTGTTGATATTCCTTTTCGGGTATATAATTTGGCAAGATTAAAACAGGAGATTGTAAAAGATGACAAACAAACAAAATAAACCTCGCCGTTGGTCAACCTAAAGGTTAGGAATAAATGTCCCCCATACTTGATCGATGACGTTGTGCACTTTTCCATTTGATACACATGAAAACACAATTAATTCAGTTACACTTTGCAGCCAGGAGAGTCAAGCGATTGTGCACACAAAAATGTGAATAAGACTTCTAGATCTTGGCTTCATGTCTATGAGGATAGTGTGTTGATCTCCACTCGTTTGCAGTTACAAAAAATATGACAGAGCACACATATTCAAACTCTCAGTCGTTCTTCTTTGTGAGCATTGAATCGGTTGCAACACGTGAAACTTCGTGACTTTTCCGTCACATATGCGTTTATGTTAAAGAATTATATTGGTCACCTTCCTTCTAACACCAACCGAAAACCTAATTAAATTCATGCTTTCCAAACCTCAGTCTATTTCTTATCGCAATGTCACCGTCACAAAAGTCTCCCATCTTCAACGCCGGAACAAATGATATATCAAATTTTTATTAACGTTGGAAGATGAAACACTCAGTGAATTTCATATGACACAAATATTTGCGTGGGCCACCGAGTGTAAATATTAGACCCCAAGCTAACTGCTGTTGTAATGTGGCTCAGCTTGTTGACCATATTCTACGAAGGGCATACAGTTTCTAAAGCTTATTCCAATCCAGCCGAATACAGAAGTTCAGCCATCAAATCTCTGTTAAACAAACATGTATATCGCGACACTTATCAGAAACATACTTGAGTAATTCTGAATAACATTCTGTGATATTTTGCTGATCCTTAATTTCTGCGTCCTACATAAAGTTTTACAAACTCTTTTGCAAAGTATGGACCTGTAGTTTCAAGTCAAATGATCTGCACTGTAAAGTGACTATGCAATCCGTCAGTTCTGTTGTTCATTCTAACGTAAACGCCACATGCTCCATGTCCTCTAGCCCCAAAGACAATTGAAGTATGTTAAAAAAAAGAAGACAAACCGAATGATCTCCAAAAACTTTATTCACAATATTGCAAAATCAGATTGGTCATGTTAAAATGAGTTAAAGTTAATGGAAAGATTTTCAAACAGCATTTAAGTCTTTTGATTATATTTTGCTCGCAATGGCCGGCATCACGTGTTTCAGCAATTTCTCCATGGCTGCTTTGTTTTCATCTTTTGTGAGCACTTCGTTGAAATACTTGATGAAAACTGGTTCACCACTCTGAGATATAAACACAATTTAAAAAATAGCATTTACTCAAAATTGTATTTACCTACGCGTTGCGTAATAATTTTGCAAGTTTATAAGTGTACTTTGGTGCGCGTCCTGGTTGACATGATTTAATGTTAACCTAGTCAGTTTGTTCTCTAGACTGAAGTTATACATATGAGTTATATACATATATGTATATATGGATACTGCCTTGAATGATACTGTATTTCACACAAGTAAAAAGAGATTTCTTATTTTTTAATCTACCTAAGATTTAACGGGAAAGAATGCGATTCACTATGATCCACTGTTGACCCATCATATAGACGCAATAAAAACTGTAAAAAAAAACCGGTTATTCATTCAATGTGCATCTCCTCTTTAACCACAGAGGCGTTTTCCGTTCTAAACTATAAAGCCAGCGTTTTTGAAATACAATGTTTAGAAGAACGTGTATACCATCATTTCTGAGCATACTCAGTTAATCATATCATCTGTAAGTAGGTGCACAGCAATGCGTGTGAACACAGACAAACAGAACAGATAACATAGGTAGAGCATTTGATACTGCGGCACCACACTTTCGGTGTTTCATTACACGAACCAGGTTTTGCCATTCCTATCAATTAGCCCTACTTAATTCAAAGTAGATGTTTATTGACCATATATTGGCTAGCATCTTAGTGACGAAAAAGAGAAGTTAAATCCCCTTTGGCAAACAGACTTTGCAAAATCCTTCATCCTGTAAAAGGTGTAACGCTCCATGAACCCACTCAGGACAGTCGAATGAAATAAAATGATTTTAAGGAAACTAGGAAGCAATGTGCAACTAAGTCACAAAACAAACGGTAATATGCTATGCATAAATCTTGAAGCCACGCTTTAAATATATCTGAAAACTTGCTCTTGAAAACCGTCTCTCGCTCATTTTAGTTAACTCACCAGGAATTGGGCGCTTGTCACATTGCGTGTAGTATGGTCCTTGCTACTCTTAGCCAGAATTGCTTCTAGTTCACTTGCGTTTGCAGCATTTGTAATTAATAGCTTCAATTCGGTAGCCAGCGTGCGACCATAATATTTTATCCCGTCGGACTGCATAACATTATCTAACGTGAGGCCTTGCAGTTTTGAGAACAGGCCGATGTACTCCGGATGGGCAGTGAACAACCTGAAAGCTACGTGTAACACAAAACCCATGAAGCATGACGCTTACTCTTTGTAGATTGACATACCGAACTCTTCCAAGTTCTCCAATCTCGGGCCAAGTTCGGCCAACAATGAGTCAACTTCACCCTGTGTCAACACCGCCATTTGGTGACTGCACTTAAGATCGCGTCGTTATCTGACTGTCCGCGTACATGGGCCGCTTTATATAGTTTAGTGGGTTTGTGCACAACCCTCGTATTGCTACACGTAAACGAAATTGGTCCGCTCGGATTATTGATTTCCGCACGCGGCTTTGGTGACAGCAGATAATCCGCCTACCACCTAGGTGCATTAGTGAAGCAAGTGGGTTTGTACTACAGCATACGACGTATCAGTAAACGGACGCACTCAAAAGCGTTCGATCTGATAAACGGGGTGATAACTGAAACAAGTAGCACGAACAACCATTTGCTATTGTTTTAAGCTTCACTCTCAACATTTTACATTTTGAGCCATGTGAAAATATTCCACTATTCAGGGTTATTCCGAACGCAGGTCTATAATTTTCGAACTTAAACTTACTACAAACTGTTTCACATTGAGATTGTAGCACTGGTTGAACTTAATAGGGCAGTTGTTTCGAAAATCATCTATTGGAACGTTAATAAGGTTGTACTCACAAGTTCTTATTCTATCAGCACGATGTCATCGGCAAACACAAACATTACAGTAGTTTCTATTCTACTGGTTAATTTACTCCAAAAACAGGCATCGTCGTTTGTTTGTTCTGCAACAAAGTTTGTATTCGGATACAATTAATTTGAAATCTACTTTAAACAGTTTGCTCAGCATTCACATCGTTTAAACTATATGGAGACGGGTCGGTTGTTGGCCCGATCAATTTAGAAGGCTCCATCTGGCCCGAACGTAAGGTAGAACTACGGTATCATAGTGAACATTGCTGATGCTAATTCCAGACAACCAGAAGAAAGGATAAACCAAAAGGCTAACCTAAGATATGCCGTCTTTGTTTGTAGGCTGGCCTACTTGTAAGGAGGTCTGCAACAAATTGTGTCCGAAAGAATACATCGCCTTTTTTGTAACCCGCTCAGCTGCAAATATTTCTGGCGCAGGTTGAACGTCAATTTCGAGAGCATATAAGGTGTCCGATTCATTATAACCGATAACCATAATACTTACTACGGACAGACCCAAATGTTAATGAAAATCTAAACTGTCACTTCTTTCTAAACGTTAACTTGTCAATATAAATGCAAAAGTTATGATCAAACGTGAGAATTGTTCACATAAGATCAACTCGATCCTCCTTTACTTCTCAATACTCAATGAAGTGCTCAGTACAACTAGTTGATCGTCTTTTTTCAAACTGACCGACTAAACATGATCGGGAGGCAATCCATTGGACGTAACGACATAGGTAGTATATCTCCGATCGAAGTGGTCAGACAACCATAGCAATGGTCACAAGAGAATATGGTCGAATGTTGTCATAATACTCTACACTCATGCATAATGTAAGATCAATGGCATAATAGTCAAAACAGTTGTTCCATATGTACATAAACGAGACTTAAAGTCTCCGACACGACAAAGATATTTGCTACTGACAAGCTTTACCAGGAGCAAAACTCAAGTCTAGTGCTTCATTTCATAACGAACTGCTTGACTGGCTTAATCGAATGAGAAAACCGGAGAAGTTTGAGAGTGATGTTCAATTCAATATTATTATATAAAATTTACTATCTGAAACTTTGAAAATAGTTTGCTTATAGAGACGAAAACGACCGTCTGAGGAAATTTGGAAGGGACTTGTAAATGAAGCTGTCGTTAACAGTAATAGAAAACATCGGAAAGTTTTTTGTTGACAAGTTTCGTGTATATGGCGCTGTTAATAGTTAACATGCAGAAATTTCGTTAAGTTTTCTCATGGCATGGTGTTTTTGTCGCATGCAACTTCATCTTTGTGGCTTATATTGTTAGAAATCATTTCTGTCATCTAAACTCTACTTGATTCCGGAAGTGTTGCATCACAGAACAGCGAAAGTGATTAACTCAGAAGCACTCTGGATTGCTCGGTTTTCCCGATTGTTTTGTTAAACGGGCACTCGGAAAAAATTCATTTAGTCGTTGTCGCTATTATTAGGGTAATTGTTGTTGTCGTTTTATCTATAGTTTTTGTTCTTACGGCTGCCCTCATTTTTGTCGCTGCTGCCGTTGTTGTTGTTGTCCTCGTTGTTACTGAGCCACTGTAGCGCAACCGTGTGACACGAAACAGCTCAGTCTAACTTTTTTCGCTAGAGCTGATCAAAGTACACCAAAGTTCACATTAGAAGCGGTATACAATAACCAATAAATTACATTGTAAGTTGTAGTTTGCTTGACATGCTGACTTATTCATGCCGTCTTATAGATAGGTCAAAACAGAGGTTAGCATTCGACTAAGCAAATGTGCGTTCCAATCGTATTTCTCGTGTAAACGTGTATGGTGGTTTTGTGATAGGATTCAGTAGTGAGCTGGCGAAAACCGGTATCATAATGGCCAATTTCTTGCCATAACTGCATATCAATTTTGAATTGTTGTTAAATCGAAATGTTATACCAAAAAAGGCACTGTAGACACTGTTTAGTAGTACTGAATCAATGAGCATATTATGTTGGTTGACTATGGTTTTCTCAGACAGAAACGTTTACTCTCAAATAATAGGTAATGACTCCATGATAATCCATCGGCTGACAAACAGAAACTACTGGGAGTTTCACAAACTCATTGTTTCTTGTTTATCGTCAGTGAACACGGATAAATAAAGCCAGATAGGAGCAGTTAGAACCAATTTAAGAGATAGGACGAGACATGAAAATTCACAGCACTCGCTGATAAATCGTGCTGTTGAAAGTCTGATGGGTAGTTATGATACTGTGACAACTGTTAAGTAGAAGAATAACGCGTTTTCATGAGGATCCAGACATCTGTGCTACCTATACCGGGAAATGAATGCACGGTTGTGCAGCAGCTATTGAATAATATCAACACAACTGTCGATTTGTACACACATCTTTACCCCTCACTAGTACAAGTTGATCTTGATTCTGTTTCATATCATATGTAGCCAACTCCACGATGTACCGGATGAGGTCCTGAGTTAGGTACGTTATGGTATTCAGTAAAATAGACCAAATGTTTTTCTGCTTCAATTGGGAACACATTTAAATGAAGAGTACCAGAGTGTGTTTAAAGGAACAAGTTTATTTTGTCCTCAAATGAGACCTATGTTTATAGGTCAACGCGACTTTTATCCGGAAGTGAATTGGAACTCATATTCCGATCTCCAAAATAGGCACATATTACTGATGAACTATAACAAGAATAAAATTCGGATTTCATAAATCTTCATTAAAGGGGCTCACTGAAAAGTCTGTCAGAGCACTTAATCCTTGGTCAGCGTACAACTCCAATTAACTGGTCATGTAGTCTTGAACATGAATCTAAATTTCCCATTATATTACACATTTCTGCCAGGTAGCATTAATTCGATGCAAGCCTTGTTGGGCATGTGACTAAACACACAGTCAGCTCAATGTTCTTAGCTGATTGCAATCGTATTGGGTTGAGTGAAGCACTCAAACCGGTGTAGCCAACTATATGAAGGTCACATAGTGTGCTGTCAATAGTAGCCTCAGAATCAGGCGGGAGACACACGTTGGTGCTGATGACCTGGTGGCAGCTGTGTTGTCCAGACTGGTTCCACTGACTGACTCATAAAACGGTTTTTCTAAACCAATGCCACAGTAAACATCAATACTTTGTTTATCTCCCATGTAGTACCCCGTAGCTGTTTGTGAACAACACAATAGATTTAGGTTATTTCGAAATTGAACACCCACACTCGATCACGGCGTTCGCATTCAGATAAGCCTTTCGGCTAGCCCACTTCGAAAGGAAGCACTAGACTCGAGTTTCGCTCTTATTAGAGCTCATCAGTAGTGCATATCCTTGTCCGGATCGGAGTTTGCACTCTGACCCTCGTGCTTGTGAGACTAGCGTGTTAACCACCACGCCAGCAACAATAGATTTAGTCGATTACATTAAAATGAATGAGATGAACCACCTGTGTATATCATTGGATTAGATTATTTTCGCTGTTAGTGAAGCGTCAAGTTAACCGGAAACAAGCCTTACCGATAAGGGTATATTCCATTGATACACAACATTTCTGTACTGCTTTTTGAAGTTATCCGGACATCTTGCAACGTGTCACAAAACAGAAACACGTTACTGGGCCAGCAAAATCGATCTTGTAAGACAGCATGACTGTTATGGATTCCCGTGCTTGTATAAAAAGTTTTCTGGGTGACCTCCACAACCTTACTGTGTTTTTTCCAATCAGGGATACAACGGTTGTCAAGCTTCACATCGTGACCTTTTATGTTTCGATGACCTTCTCATTCCATTAGAAAACTCAGCATTGTTGTCAACAGAACCTTTTATACTGTTAAATTGCCTGTCTGCTTCAACTACTCTCCAGCCTTGAGTTCAAGGTTAGAGGAAAAAGTGTCTAGTTCTGTGAATTCTTTTCGTGTATGTCAATTTACTCGTTCCTATGGCACTTGTTACCCAGGTTAAACGACTAGACGTTTATCGCAACGCATCCATTGACATCATTCGACGTGGATCAATAGTGGAATCCCGAGACAATAACTAGCGCAACCGTGGCATATCTTGTCGATTAGCGTCATATCAGCAACCAGATTCTTATTTTCGTACGACTTACCGAGTTAAGGCAGTAATTTGAAAGCCGTGAGATGCCGAATTTAGGCTATAGTTGAGGCGATCGGAATTCGATTGAACGATTATGCGCATTCAAGCGCTTTGTTCCGAGTTTTGTCTGCCATGGCCAACCATCAACACCCAACCGGTCAAGATGTCGCGGTTCCAGGTTTGTCATAGTCGTGAATTAGTTGTATAAAAACTTTGTCGCCAAGTGTAACTGTGACGTAGTGGGCCTCATTAGGAAGTGCTATCTGTTTTTTTTCGTTCAGCTGTAACACCAAACACAGATACAAACATAAGGTATTTGAGATGAGACCCAATTATGAAAAATTAGGTCTTCCGCTGCATTCGAACCAGCGAGAGAAACAGCATGTTCAAACACAGCGAGCGCCAGAAAACCATACCAGGAGCTCCAAAATTTCACACTTGGACTCGGTTGCCCACCTGTCCCATTGTCTCATAAGGAGTCCGCCAAGGGATCGACTGCCCCGGCAGGATATCTCGAACAGCTCAGACTGGATTCCACTAACACCACTGTTGAGCACAAACACTGTATTACTAAGTCTTTTATTTGGTCTACTGATGAATAACAGGAGACGAGCTTGTTCGTTATTTTCTTTTTCTGATTACCACTCCAGAAGTTTTCAACCATTCAGACTGTGTTTACTGTGCTGCCTCAGTGACTTATATGATCCAGAAAATTCGTACCTCGCTTTGCATACGAGGGCCCGAAGCAGTACCGAACAAACGCTAGCCGGTTTTTCTCTCCAGTGATCATTCCTCTGCGCTAATTTGTAATGGTTTGTTCATAAGTACTTAATCTACATGCATGCACCTTCCAAAAGGCATAGGTTTGTCGGTTTCACATTTAGTTGCTAACCTCAACAGAGGATTTGTTGTTTATTGTACCCTTGGGTCTGCGAAGTTTACTTGTCGTTCGTTGTTGTTTTGTTCCTTTTGAATACCAATAATTTAGGTTTGTTACAACATATATCTCATTGTTTTTCTTGTCAGTTATATCATAGTAATAACCACTCAAACTTGTTTTGTTCTTTGGGATCAGAAATGCCCGGAAGTCATTCATTATTAGAAAGATAACTTTTGGGCATCGATTGTATCTAAGTGGTTTACTGCTTACAAAGACGATTAAGCGAATATTTCCACTATGTTTCATGCTCTGAGGATGATTTCGTTATGTACAAACAGTAGTACGGAGAAAATGTACGATCAAAAGTGTGTTACCGGTAAGAATAACCGTTTGATTAATGTGGAATTAGCAGCTGTTTCACGGCCGAATGGCAGGATAAAGCTTACAAATCTAAAAACCACTTTAGTCCGTGTAGTTGGGTTCTGTTGTAAACTCAATTCTGACTTTTGAAAAGTGACCTATAATGGCTCAGTTTACGATACCATCAACCGCCCCACGTTTACCTGAGTACACAGTCCAAACCCCTTAGTATAAACTTTTATTATCCCGTATGAATACGGGCACACGCATTCCGTCGAATTTAATATTGGTAATTTGTACCTGGAATGAACAAAGCGCATGCCGTAGGATCAAATTACCATCCTCAAAGTGTTTACACTGTTCGGAGTTGTTCTTTCGGGAGCGTTTTGAGTTAAGGTTGTCTGATTGACAATGAATCCCAACGGTTCAGCAGTGCCGTCGTATTTACAAACTCAACATAATTCACAGTTGATCGAAACATTAGCATTCCCATAAATATATCAGTCAGACCCTTTTGAAATAGGCCTTACATTTGAGTTTTACTCTTGCTAGAACTCATCAGTAGTGCACATCTTTGCCACCGCTAGAGTTCGAATTCCGCTAACGTTTCCACAAGGCACCCATGTTAACCACTGCACCAGTGATCTCATAGTAGGCACTACCGAATTATCATATACAAAAGCTTAAACGCACTGTTTGTGAGTAATGCACAGGTTGTCCGAAAGAATACGCGGTAACTCTTTTGTTGACTACAATCGGTGACCCCACGCCCTCCGGTATTCAATTTAAGTTGAGCGAACTTACTTATCAGTTTTTCAAATTTTTCGTCTGTACTTGACCATCCCAGTCATTTGTGGTCAAAATCAGAAGTCACTAAACTTTCAGAGTCTACTGTTTTTTGTATGTATGATGTTAATCTTGTACACTAAGCTTACCGGAGGGCACGTAAGCGGACAAATCAGTCGCTCATTTGACAAATCTGTTGAATTTTGATAAATCGGTGGTGAAAACGACAGTCATTGAATTTCATCAACCGCTTATTCGAAATAGACTGGGAAATATAAACATCTCTTCTTCGTTTACCGTAACTTTCTTAGTAACACACCGTTGCAACCGCCGATCGGCGACCATACGCGTTAATGTAGGCTAATTTGGGCAAACTTTCGACGTTTGTTTATTTCTTACAATATCAACATTTATTTTTGCCACAACGTCTTATTGAGGCGTGGCAACACGCGGAATTTTGTCACGTTTTGCTGTTTCTATGGGGACAAGCAGTGTAAGAGATTTAGTGCCGATTGACATTAATCAACAGTAGTTAGCTAACAAGCAAACGTCATTTACGTTGGGCACATTATTAGGAAACGGAGAGCACAGAACCCGTGAAATTTCATTTAACCCGTACGGGTCTTGCGCGGGGCTTGGAACGACGTGCTACTGAGTTGTATCCTTGCCGATTCTTTTTCCTTCTGTTTAACCTTGCCGCATTTCTTCTGGTTGCAGTGATGCGCTACCAAACGCGCCTTATCTTCACACTTGATCTGGTCATGTTGATGAGAATATATCTGAAAGAACGTCCTCTTTACAATTCCAGATGGAATGTACTTGCCAGAATAACCGCGTTGACCCAGAAGCAACAGTTCACAGTTTACGTTGAAAATAGTGAGATGGGGTATTTTTCCATCAGCCGTTACTACAGGTGGCTATATTTTACTTCTACTAGTATTTGCCTACTCAATGTTCTTCCAGGAAACTGGTGAACTTGTCTTTCAAGATCTGAATTTACCGACTTATCACTAGTTGCATTTCTCTTGATCGTCTCATAGATTTTCTTTGTGGTAATACATACCAGATACCAGGCAATATATCAGTTTTGTAAACGTAACAACTCTTGGAATTTCCTGAACTTATTAATCTTAATCCCACGTCCTGAGCTGCTCGGTTGAGTGCTACAATCTAATTCAAACATTTACGCTCACACGTAGCCTCAGATGAATGCAAAGATTATCGGAACAAGTCGGTTCTGAAATAACCGACCACAGTAAAATTCGGTTCAGCGTTAGACTCAACTAATCGTTGAAGACTGTCATAGTGAGATGAATCACAGCGACCGATGAACAAAACAGCAAAAACTTCTAGCAAGGGTAGAAATAGCCTAAAAATGCTCCCAGTAACTCTCAGTCAAACAATCACACCACGAAACAAAGCTGTATTCATTGGGTTAGTTCCACATGCTATCTGACAAGCATATGGCACAGAACATCAAGAAATGCGTTCAATTCCTAATAAAGAAACAGTTAGAGGAATTTAAAAAGTTACCTGATTAAGTTTGTAAAAATTACCTAACACACAAGGCCTCTACGTGCGTTTGGCAAGAATCTTGTCAAACTGCTCTCCGCAGACAGAAGTGATTTTTATAAAACAACCGTCTTCATACACGTCCAAGCAGGTACCGTTGAACGATAGACGACTCACTGGTCAATTTTATCCTACTGTTTTTGCATTCATAGTCGAACACTTAGATGACTCAGTGTTCCAAACATGTTATTTTTATTGGAAGCTCAGTGCCGAAGCAATCTTCCCCAGAAGGTGATAGTCATTTAGCGCAGAGCTGAGAAAACCTAGTATAAGCAAAGTTGGCAAAAACTGCTGATGGCCATACAACATGTTGTCTGTTTTATTTAATTGATGAATCCAACATACTTCAGTCCTCTCATTGTTACGAATGCCGGGGTCTATGTTATTTTATCTTGTCTGCATAAAGGGCCTGTAATCTTGAAGCTCTCCTAATTTATTTCGAAAAGGTGGTACAAGTGGTAGATAGCAAATTAACGTCTACCTATTCTATAAGACTACATTCGAATTTGTTTGGCAAACACCAGTTTGCTTAGTGCAGGTTCAGTTTTTGAAATTATATCCATTAGTTCAATTTGCATCCGATGGATGTTGAAATTGAATCCTTTTTTAAGCAGGCTTATCTCGTTCGCACTGAGTGGTCGCGATGAGAGATTCATAATCACGTTTTCTGACAGATGCTGTGTTACTGATTGTGGGGCGGAAGAAACATGATTTGATCTTCCAAAAAGCTTGTCAAACTTTCTTTTTTGGTGTTCTTTTGCTTTCGCTAAAAACGGTAATTCATGCTGATTAATCAGTTCAGTGACAGAAGTCCGAATATCGTGGGGTAATACATGATAGGTAAGCCAATATGAAATGTCACAACGAAAACCTATACATTTCATGTGGTAGGTAGTCGAGTGTATGCCTTACATTAGAAATACACGTGAGACGGTCAATGCTACACATTTTGAACGAACGCTGCTATCCGGCGGTTTCACTAGCAGAGAAGGTGGAACTACCTTTTCGGAAATACAACAAACATTGGAACGTGGAGTATTACAACTTGCCCATAACGTTGTGTCATTCTCAGTCCGCATAACAATAACGTGTCCAACACGACATCCGAACTGTTTGACTTCATTCGTACAAAATCTGATGCGGATATCTTACAGGTGATAATTAATTAAATCCGACATCTTTTTAAATGACATGAGTTCGTCTTAGCATGTGCCGTATTTTAACTGCTAAATTAGACTGCCACACAAGAAGAGAACTCAGGCATTTTAACGACAATTTTGCCGTCTGCAACTGATATACGACAGTTAGGCAGATATAACACCTCCTCACCCAATACTTCATCAATGGTCACTTAAAATGCAACAATCATTGCTTCCAGTCAATAGATTTATCCTGAGGGGCCTATTACGTATAAAAAATACGTTTGTAGTCGTGTTCCTTGTAAAAGTTTACATGACACAATAAGTCCGCCTACGTTCGTTACGGCCAAACTGGCTTCATTTTCCTCGGCCGAACACGAGAAACTAGCCAAGAATGTGAAGGTATTCTTAACTCAACAAAATCCGTTGAAAAACAGTCAAAAATCCCGGTACGTTTAGCAGACCTGACCCGCGGTTCAGTCACGTGTACATTGACGTTATCAGATATTTTTGGTGTCCATTTGTTACAAGCATGTAATAAAGTGCGTACAGTGATTCATCACTTGATTTGCCGCATATCACGTCCCTGAAGCCAACACGCAAATGGTCACCTAAGCAGTTGTGGAGGTATGGACTTCCTACCGTAACTGCAGACAGTGATAAACAGTCATGGTTCACATTATTCCAAGCTTTTGGTTACCTTATGGGAGTCGACCACATCAAAACGTCAACATATTCTGCTGCAGGTGACCAGTAGAACGATTCTATCGTTGAAACATTGACAAAACAATCCGAAACTTCGTTTATAGTATGCCTCCACCTATCTACAATAAACTACTTTTAGTGTCCAGTGCCTGTCAAGACAATCTCTTCGTTATTATTTTTCCTCAACAATTGTGCTGAGGTGGGAGACAAATCCGGTCACCACCCACCGGCTAAAACACCAGAGCAGAGCTAAGACAACCGAGTGAAAGGTTTACTTGGATGCAGAGACTGCGATCATGTGTAAGAGGTGTTCATTCTGTAAACCATCAATTATTCAACAACCTCGTTACATGTGATGTGACTGATCCAGCCGTGCAGATTACGAACTTAAAACCCAATTCAGGGATCATGGGCTAATGTTGATCATCAGTTAGGTAGACAGCGATCATAGTTAAGGCCGTGATCGGCTAAAAGCAGTTCGAATACGAGCCCTTTATTTCATACTTAGTGAGAGGAATGATTGGTTAACTGAACGTGCACACTATTACGCACAGTATGCTCCGCATCAAGAATGTTGGTCTGATGTTTCAATCTGGAACATATCTGAATATATTTATCAATGAGGGTGGAGAAACTGATGGACGCTAACCATTTGTATTAAACCCTAATTACGAACGACAATAACTCAGAATATATGCTTACGCGACTAGTGTGGTACCAGTAGGTAGATGGTAGAGCAAAACACAGTATGATACAAATGTTAAAATCTGAGTCCGTAGAAAGCTTCGACATTAAAGACAGTTGTTTAGATACATGTACTGTTTGTTTGATGTAAATGATTGCAACCACTTCATGGGAACGTAAGCAGCCCTAGCTAGTACCACTATAGACAGTTGTAAAGTTCGAGATGAGTTTGATTTGAGGATATTTGACAAATAAAAGTCTCGAACTTGAAAATGTCAATAGTTTATTCCCGATAAAATGGATTATGTAAACAATTCGGTCACGCCTTCGAACACCTATGTTTTATTGGATTAGTCGAAGATTGCTTACATCAGAATTGCTACACATCACAGCAATAAATACGCCGTGTACTTCGTGAGTGAGTATCTAAACTCGATAACAATACTATTAACTGACGTGTAAAAGTGATATACTACTAGGCCGCATTTTTGTTCACAATCATCGACTAGTTTGAAAAACATTCCACTGGTCCAGTCCTCCTCATTAGTACAAATATTTCTTAATTCCAAGTGGTAACTAATGGGAAAACACTCCCAGACGATGCTCGTAATTACCTAGAATCAAGCCAGGTAAAATAACAGATCCATTTTCCTCCCGAAAACAGTAAGGCCTCCGATTTCGCGTTTACGAAGATACAACAATGTTTTTCAGCTGCTAAAATACACTCGGAGATCTCACCAAAAGTCAAAACGTGGCGAACAAGCTGGTTTTCGTTGTTTCAGATTCAGGCGAGATACAGCACAACGAATATAAAATTAGTTGTCATGCTGCTCCTTTAAACTAGCCGTACGACTTCACCTCAAAGACGCAGTACCCAGTAGTTCTACCTCGTTTAGTATCTACTCATTCGCTTGTTCCTGGGGAGCAGATTACATTGGTCGCACAACAAGGCGCTTGTCGGAGAGAATACGCGAAAACCATCCAGCTTGGCTGACGACCGAACAACAACGAAAAATTTCTAGAGCAACTGTAACCCACCTATTTGATACGGGTCAGAGAGTCAACGTGGATGTCGCATTCAAGCCGATCTACCATGTCACACTTGTTCATACCATAGGTGTGAAATGTCGCATCTTGACAGCTGCGGAGGCAATGAGAATCCGGCTGCGAAACCCTAATCTGTGTGCGCAGAAGTCTTTTGTTCAAGTACTTAAGTTATCGTGGCATGCCGTCGTTGGAACACTTGACACGATACCACAGTAACCATATCCGTAGTCCCCAAATGACACTAGATTCACACTGTATTAGGTTCCACAAAATCCTGACTTGACAACTACTTTCACGTTTATTGTGTTGTAGTTGGCCCGAAAATGGCACACTGAAAACTAGCTTCTTCGCCACGTTTTGATTTTTGACAATAATGTGTGTTGACCGTTTTTTCACTTTATAATTTTTTACAGTCAACACCGTATTCAATATTTTACACGTTGGTTTGGACAAGCTTTACAGATGCGACCTTAAACTACTAACAAAACACATGAGAAATTAGAACGTACGCTGTATGTTTGTCAATGTCGAACCGTTCGCTACCCCGGTTTTCGTAGTTTCCGGTAGCACTCGATTGAATGAATAAACAAAACGACTAAACCCTAATCTACACAAACAAACCACGTAAACATTTGCATACGAGTAGGAAAACAAGGACAGCCAGAGCTGACAATGGTGAGAATGACCGTACTGTTGTCAGGCCTCGTTAGACGGACTATGAAACTGTAATGGTTAACTAGTTTCAAGCTTAGGAATTTGACACGTACATGTTATCAACTGCTCTAAAATGTTTGCACTTATGGCACCACACCCATACAGCAGCTGGTATCTCACATGATTCACGATGGATTTTAACAGATAGTGAGTGGGTAACTTTCATTTCTCTTGTTATAGTGACAGCAGGTACAAAGAGGTTAAACAAACAGTTAGCGGATTGCCAAGGCAGTTGGTATCTGCAGGTGACAGACAAAGTTTAGTGGTGGAATTTCGTGGATTCAGACAACGCTTAGCTTAAAAACGTTGAACAACCCAGATGGCTTACTCAGACAATTGGCGGAGGTAAATAGAACGAGAGAGGAATCTAAAATCTATAGAATATTTGGAGGTCAGAAATAGTACGTCGTTGTTCAAGGCAAATAGATAGCTGAGTAGTGTTAGAGCTTCCGTCACCGACCGTAGCTGTCATCAACTGTGTACCTTCAAACGGCCTCTAGCATAGATTGTCATATATATGGATATGTAACATCTTTGAACATGAGTTTTAGTGAGGATTTTTAAGTGGGATATACTCCCACTCTAGGCGAGGTCACATTACCGCATAACTATGTGATGACTTGTACCACAATACTATAGTTGACTACGTCTCATGTGTCACATGCATTATTATGTGACCAACAGAACAACTGCGTTCTAGGGCAGCCCTTGAGTTGAGCTAGCTGTAGAATTTGTAGCTGTTGGCTCAACAGAGGTTGTTCTATTGCCTAGAATATCACCTAATTCAGTCTGGGTTCACAACTGCGCAACCAATTCTCTCTTTGCTGGTAGCAACATTATACAAAGGACTAATCAGGATCCTTGTAATGCACAAAATTGTCAGATCGTACCAGCTGTTCTAACCAAACAGATCAAGTGGTAGTTGTTGGTATTATATCCGGAGTCCTTTAAAAAATTACAGAATGACCTGGATTATTCTAACCGGATGCTAATGTTTGGTAACTGGTCGTTCACCGACAGATACGCATTAACCGTTGAAATCTTGCCGACTTATGCCAAGAAGACCCAGAAACTAGCCACCATTGGACTTGAACAAGATCCATGGACTCCAATGTTAAACATTTCAAGTCCTTGCGTTAAATAGATGAAACCCACTAGACCTTTTGCTAGAGAATTTCTGGAAATTAAAGAGATATGACTTAGAGATAAGGGTGACATCAGTTCAAATTTTTGTCTGTTACAGACTTGGTGATCACCCAGAAAATCCGCCCTACCTTCAGTCGTCCACCTACATATCTCTTTCTACTATGCATTGCTCCGTACTTATTGACTCACCTGAAATGAGGTAAATGAATGGGCAGGATTGTACACAGACAATTTGCGTTTACTGTCAACGCTCAAATGTACACGTACATGCAAATTTACACATCATCGCACCTCCGAATTTGTAGGTGACATGTGTGAACACCAGTAGTTGTCTCTACATTTAAGTTTGTTCATAGTCATTTGATTAATCTTCAATTAAATTTGAAAACAATCCAATACCGAGTTCCGTATCACTACGATGTCAAGAGTGTACAACCGAAACTACATCTCCTTTTTGCACAAACCTGTGAAACTTTACAGTGGTTATGCTTGCTCTGGCCACTCCGCTTTGCTGAACAGGTCACAAGCGATCCTTTAGCCCTATCATACTGAAGCCTTCTTGCGATCAGCATCTTGGTTCGTCTTATTCAATGGGCATTATGCCTTTCTTCGTATAACCCTAGAATTAAGTATTTCTCCTTCTGTTATGGTTGGTACCGTTTCCTCAGTCTTCACAAGTTGAACATGCAAACTTGCAACACGGTTAAGTTGAATAACCTACAAATGTGACAAAATGGGACTTTTTATGTCTTATGTGTTTAACGAAATGCTAACTAATTTTGTATACTTTATGGTAATAGTATGACCACCCCAGTTTGTTAAAATATCTTCGAGTTGATATGGTGGTCAAAAATATCTGGTCACATAAGTTTCATCTGCTTTTAAAACCAAATACTCGTCATTGCGTGATTGATTTTGTGATTGATTACATACATTATCAATGTTCAGCGTGGAAGTCAATCTTATATAACTAAGTTTCATATATTTCTGGTGAACCACAGATGACGGGTAGTTTGTTTTTGAATCCTCGCTGTCCACATCGTAACACGATGGATTGAATTAACAATTTCCGAAGAAAAAAGTGGGTTTTAGTTTCTCCACAGATAATGTATTCAGTAATATTTGTATAAACTCACTCAATTTCCTGTTGCAAAATAACTATTGTCCACCAACTTCACGGAATGACGGACGAAATACAGCGCTCCAGGGTTTCATTAAAACAGATGACGATTCCCGTATAATCCAGTATAGTGAACTAACTCTTATCAAAGGCTGAGTTTGCTCTCCGAACAACCTGCATCCTTCCTTCGTAAGTGCACGCTCTTGCATTCCGAAGTTGATGTCAACAATAGGTCTATACATTAGGCCCTTCCTTAACCATTATTATGGCACCACTGAGATAAACGGAACGCTGATGATGAACGCATGTTTAATGGATTACAATCCATTACAGGCGTTGCTGTATCTGCCAGTGATTCAACGAAAGTTTTTCATTTTTTCTCTTATATTTTAACCATGCAGTTTCAACCAAAATCCATTGTGTGGTTTATGTGGTAACACTATTATTGTATCAATCTAAGTTTGAAACACTTCTTACTACACAGAAGGTCAATGATAATATCTGTCGCTTGTCTCACTTAGGTAAAATCAATGTCCTGTCCTTCGTTTAGTTAGCACGACTTTTTCTGGACTTCATACATAGCAGGTAATGCTTACAGACAAATAAAGCCCTCTGGAAATTTCCCCCTTTCTAATATGCATCTGTTGAGAAGCTGAACTCTTACCATTTTTAAAAAAACGTTCAGCTCATCGTCGTGGCCTATTAGTTAAATGAGCCTCAGTTACATCATCTTACTGTACGATATCATTTAAAAATTGATGCTACACCTCAAAGATAGTCCAGAACTTCTTCGTAATTTCACGTTTACTCGCTTACGTATTGTCGACAATATAATGAGACGAATTACCGGAAGACTACAGAGAAGGCGTCGTAACTATCACCCGTAATGGCTCAGCAACGGTTTGAGAAGGCTCACTGCTATGGCAATTGGTCCCAAGTTTCCTGACAAGAATAATTCAAGAAGCTCTTCAAGTTCAGCCGTATTTCAATGTATCACGTAATGGATGTGCAATAACTAACAACTTCCCAGGTCTGGTGGCTTTTGCGGCCAAACAGTAGATTTTATCCCAAGAAGCCATTCATTAACGTACTTGTGTGTTTGTTTTATGAATAACTTATACCACTTGAAGTCTCATATGTTGGTAGTTTATCTTCGGATAATTTTAGCAACAAAATCTACCAACAGGATCAACCAATGTGTGAGATTTGATCTTCCGCTTCTCGTGTTATTTGCCAATTCATTCACAGCTTCGGTCAATATTGTATAAACGGAACAGACTCACTCTAGACAAAACGGACAGCCGTTAACATCATGAACTAGCTGGTCTGATGGATCAAATGCCTCAAGTCCACTGTGACCCAGTTGATAGTCAATTCAGGAATGCTCCGGGTAACACGTAATTAGATTAGACCAACAACTCGTCCAGATAACTGTCACTCACTCGGACCACCCAGACGACTGGCGATCAGCAAGTCACATACTTCCAGGCTGTGCTGTGGACTCTAAAGTTGTCCATGAAAGAACATAGTTTATCATGATAGATTGTAGCATGTTGAGCGACTTGTTTCAAACTCAAGTTTAGTAACTGGATTTATTACCATGCTCAAATCACCCACATACATTGTTTTACGTGTACGACCAATGAATTTACACATAACATATACATTTCTCAATCTTTTTATGTTAATTGCTACGGTGTTGTGGGGCGTAAGTTGTTTAAAGAGAGTTATGAATCTACCACTACTAATCGATTCATTCTATAAGGTTGTGTTAGATTGTTTTATTTTCGCACAAATGTTATGCGAACGTTATAAAGGGAAAGTGGTGTGCACCACAACTGAACGACCATTGAAAAGTGAGTGGTAGATTAGCGTTCAACATGCTACGTACAGAATCAAGATCGGAACGTTGGTATGCATTAATGAAAGCTAGTCTTGTGCATTTTGTCACAATGGCCTGCCAGAAAGCTTCCAGAAAATATAGGTAATCGTAAACTTGTGTGTGTTTATCATAGCTCAGTATATGACTCCTCCACAAGGCATGTTGTTTTATTCAGCGATTGGATAATCAATATAAACATATGAACAGAAAAGCCAGTTTCTTCATAGGTAGATTCTCCTGAATAGCAGAGTAGCACAGTAAACTAATGGGAGTGGCACAGATTACTTCATTACTAATGTTATGACAAAGTGAAATTTCTCCGTGGAATAGTATATCGCCCAGTTTCTGTATCCAATCTTACTGTGTTGTTACTATGAATTGATCGTTTCGCTTTTGTATGGGAACTATCGGTCATGTACGGCCGACTCAACACTCAGTGAATTTTCTGCATGGCTGAGCTGAAGTGTTGGTGCCACCAAAGTTAACAACGATGAAATCACTGAAACAGCTAACATACAGTACGTATCGAAACTGTGCACCCGACAACAAAATCCGCAGTCCTGACCAAAAGGAATATCTAACGAGTACGAAGCCTAACCCAATCGAGTAAGCGAATGGAAACAACACACCGCCAACCAGTCTGGCTATGGATAGGTTGGGGGTGTACGCGAATTTACAGTCAAGTCGCTCAGCCCCATGGATCCAGTGCTTTGGCCATCACGATCTACGACCGATAAAAACTGGATGCTCACAAACGTCTCTGTAACCGTGTCAGCTCTTGAAAGGTGATGTTGGACTGGAAATCAGCATGCACCGGTAAGTACAAACAGACAAATTATGAGCACGATATTCCCCTAACGGATGGTGCCATCACGATGCTTTTTTCACCAAACGATAGATAATACGAAGCTGCATTGATGAACGAAACAGAATCACAAATCAATACAGCACTGATCAGAACCTAACAATTTTTCCATAGAGGCTGTGGTATGTCGTGTTGTGCTGTTGCGTTTGTCGCGTCATTTGTGGACTCTAATGTGCCGCATTATAACCATGCTGTGAAAACAACAAGCGTCACTTGGCACCTCTCAGTTTCGTGGCCTCATTACTGAGCCGTGTCGTTTCGCTTCATGTCAACATGTCTTAGTTGACCACTTTATCTGTGATGAAGGCAACTTGCTGCCTTATCGAGATCGAAGTGGACAGCACGCTCAAAAAATATTCTTCAGGTTGAGGTGTTTTGTTCTCTGGAAATCTGCTTCGTCCTGAGAAATGATGTATCCAGGATGCGGAGGCCGTTTGGTTTGGGGTCGACACATGATATTCGCGTCATACTGGTTTGGTTAAGTGATTTTGACTCAGGATAACATGTTGATACACGTGAATACCGATCGAACGATGGCAAGTAGCGTGACGCACTGCCTACAAATATCGCAAACTGGCTTCTCTTGGACTGTACAGATCACACGTTTAGGCGTTTCTGATGGGGTTTTGAACTGATACTTTCATTTAACCGAAGGTACGTCGGATTTTTTAGCATTGGGGTGACCAATTCAACCTGTGTGTGTACGTCTCTCCGTCTGACTTCTCTTATGTTGAATTATGTTGAACGACACTCTTCTTAGTTCAGTTTTTCCGAACAACTGACTGTTTAAAATACTCATCAGTACTTATCGGTAATAAGCATTCTAGGCTCAGCAATCATGTTTGTGGATTCCAGCATGAACCGTTGAGGAAATCTTGCTAGGACAGTTAATTCACTGGATCACGTGGTCAGGTGAATGAAAGTTATGAGCTTGCAGCGCAGATTCGTAACCCAGCTGGGAGGGCCCTTACCATATCTGGAAGTAAATGTTCACCCATTAGCTCGAATCCAGTCGAAGCCCCTTTTTTCATGACCAGGTCTTTGCTAACCTATAAAATCTGCCGATCTATGTATCAGTGAGTCACAATACCCTGCATTTGACAAACGTCTGGTATTACTGGATGCAAGTTTTACTGGAACTTCTGTGTCCGGTCTATCTAGAATGCCTTCATTCTAGGCTCTTTATTCAACTGTTCGCCGCGTCATATTAAAGTATCCCAGTTGCACAATTTTCACTTCCAGAAGTTTCCACAATGTTTGCTAGAATAAAAGTGCAGCCTGGAATTGACACATTTCTCGTGGATTTTCAAGAGGGCATTATAGAGTTCATGTTTTTTTTAAGACAGAGTCTTAATGAGCTTCATTAAGTCATTAGAGGCAGTAGAAAGATTTATCATCAGCTAGACTGCAAAGAATCGTCCAGTTTTGATTAGTGAATGAAACAACTTTTTACGCAACCCTACAACTTCCTAAAGTAAGTTATGACGTTGTTTGACAAAACTCGTAATAGTAATCTGAAGAACTAAGTGACTAATTAAGAAGGTTGGAAGAATGCGAACGTTGAAATCAATTGTGAGTAGGGATCACTGTCTAATAAGCAAAATTGTCATTCAATTAACAGCAATAAACTACATGCACTATCAGAGATGTGTTAAGCAAGCTGCGAACGAGTGCAAACATTCGTTGACAAGTTGTTTTCTTGCTAAGAAATAATGAGTCAGAAAGGCTTTGTAGTTTAAGGCTGAACTGCATGTTCACTAATACGTGCACTCACAGGATAAATTACCAGGACGGCGATACTGTTAATTTGAGCGTGTAGGTGGAATAAGAGGACGGGTTGTATCAGAGCGGTCACCAGCAACCAGTGTGTCAAACTGATGCACTCTGCGTCATTTGTTTGAATGTGCGCCTTTCCGAATGCACCCCTGATTATCACTAGGCCACCTCGTATAGGTGCAATGACAAGTCAGGGGGAACTCGGTGCAATCAATCATTTTGCACCCGTTGTTATTTGCGCTGCAAAACATTGCAGCTAGTAATTCGTTAAGCCATTTAGCACTGATGTGATGCATTCAACCATAGAACGTTGTTTTTATTTGAACGGTTTAAGCTAAACGCAAACGTACTGTTTCCAGATAACTTCAACCAAAACACAAATCAGCGAATTAGTTGAAACAATAGGCATAACTAGCAAGCTACACATACTAAGCGTGTTACACACCGCAAACATTTAAACTTTGTTTCGTCAGCCACGTACAAAACAATATATATACATATATATGTATATATAAAATGCGTGGCAGGTAATACTGTACGGAATGAACAGGTAGGATAGTAGGCTGTCAAATTTGTGTTGTCAAACCAGCAGAAGTTATTGGCTCTTGTGTACAAGTACTAACTGAAGATATTCAGTGAAAAAGACTTCACTATACGCGATGGCTTCTGGGATAGTATCACGTACTAATAGTGGAGAATTTCGTCGGTTCGGTATTGAGATACACTGATAGTATACGTCTTGCACTGGATGAACCCGGGTTTTCTTTTAGCTATAGACTTGTTGGGTCGTGCGTGATGCTGCTTTTATTAACCATCAGGATATTGTTCCCTCATCGGTTAGCACAAACAATGGTCTGATTTAGTAACGTGAAAATGGTCGTGAATACAACATATAGTACCTGAATTCTTTCTGGCGTTCGTGAGATTGACTCCTACACTCAAAATTGGTGAGAGTGCATTAAAACGGAGGTTTCAGCCAAATGTGGGTTAAAGCACACGAACATCAAATAGAAATTCAATAAGAAATACCTGTTTCAAGTTGCTTGTTCTACTAATTTAGGGCCTTGAAATTTCAACCAATTTTGACTAGATATTGAAGTTTATATACATCTGACGGATTGCTTAAGATTATTGCCCACTGCATCCAGCGTTCTTTTGCAGAAATAACTTTAGTTTAACTAAAAAACGGTTGCTGAGACCAAGTTAATCTGCGGTGGATGCAGAGCCAGAAAATAAGACTTATAGAACATTCTAAGTGACTTTGTGATCAATAAGCCGTTGCCGTTAGATGTCGAAAAATGCTGAGCAATTGTTGAGCTTGCTTCTGCTGGCAAATCGTAAAATGTCATATGTTGATGGCAAATGTTCGCCATCAGTCGGACCTAAAATATTTCAGACACTTCGTCTGTATTTTTTGAAGGCGTCTTTCAACAATGTCGGCACCGATTTGTTCAAATTGCGCTAGCAGAGTTGCCTACTTCTAATACGCTTCGAACATCTTATTCAATTTAACTGTCCAGTTAATAGGTTATACATTAGAAAAAGGGTAAGGTGGAGCAATGAGAAGCTGGAACTCAAGAACAGACTAGTCCAAACCGACAGTGAGTAACTGCTGACTTGTAGAAAACGGACGAAAGTGTTTGGAAAAAGAAGCTGTGTATAAGTATCTTAATCGTCAGAAGGCGTTGTAGTCAGTTAGAGATATTGCCTTATTTCTAACATGACAAAATATGTGCCAGTCCTGAACCATTTACTTAAATTCAAATAAAAATGGAGTATTTTTACTAAGTTAAAATCAACCGAAGTGCTTGCGATTGAATTGAAATATTCACTTTTTAATTTTCGTAAAAACAACTTGCAATTAGAACCATCTCTCGCTGGCTTTCAACTTTTATTCCAGGTAAAAACATACAGTATATTCTAATACTTCTGTGGCTGCAGAGGAGCTCATATTCCGTCCGTCTCTCGTTGTACCGTCAAGTGTTTATCTCAGTAAATTTTTAATAATGTAATACCGAACTGTAGTTGACACCAAAATTACTGAGTGAGTTACGCAGTACATAATTACATCTAATAACTGCTTCCACAGTTTGTGTTATTCAGCTGAAATAAGAAGTATGTAAATGAGTTTGTCACGAAACTCAGTTTTGTAGTACATAAATTAAATCAAAGATGTTCAAGAATGCCTTATGAAAGATTAAATCTGATTTCAAATTATAGTGACTGTTTGTTATTCTTAGTATATCATACACTGAACTATACACCGTCGATAGAAAAAGACACAGTGACATCTATCCAAGAAAACAAAACTAGCATGGAGAAATACTCCATTAAACCATCCAAGTTTTACTGTTGGTAAGTGGTTTTTTGCCAAATAGTACATTGATTTGCTAGAAACGTGTGGGGCGGTAAACATTCTTACTGATTGTGCGAACGCATTGTGTTGTTTGTCAATAGCGATTGTCAATCTGTTCCGCCCATTTTCAACTGTAAAATGAATGCCATTTTTTGTCTATCCTAGTCCCTGCGTACTTGGTCTGCAGGTTGAGGAGTAAAAGTTTGACAGAAGGTGAATATCGGTGAATGCAATCACTTTAATTAGGAACTAAAACATAATGAATTGGATCTTCTAGAAAATATTAGGAAATACCAGTTAACCTCAAAAGTGGAAATGCTTATCAGAGGACACACATGACCGTGTTTACTGGGCGTTCACCGAGAAAAGTGTATTGACCTCAATTAGGGATTGTTTCATCCTTGAAAAAAAACAGTCACATGTTCGCACACATTCTTACAATATTTGCTTGATCAGATTAAATAGTCAGTCAATGAGGTGACTACTTGCAATTATGTAGCATTTTATTTCTGTTAAATACATACCTGAATACCGAGTTCTTTTTACTGCTAGGCCATTGAATTGGCCTGTTAAATAAAATACCATGAAAGAGTTATGCTGGTAACAATATTTCGCGGAATAAAATGAAGTCCATGAACTATAACTTGAGGGTTTATGCATATATTTCTAACATATTGATACTGATCCATGTAGTTTGAACCTCAACAAACTTTTCTGTTAGCCAACATAGACAGCATGCACTAGATTCCAGTTTTGTCTACAGTATAACAAATCAGCAGCGTATACTGCTGTCAAGACAGAATAGTTAATCCTATTGTATAAAATTTAAGGCTGGCGTCTTAATCAGAAAATGAAAATAAACTCCAAAACAGCCTTGAGCCGCTGCTCACCTCAATATTGGCAGGGAACATTCCAGAAGAAGAAAAGGTTATAATTAGATTAAAAATTGATAAAGGAAGACTAAACGGAAGAATCATAGGTGATATAGACGCAGGTAAGCCATTGACTGCAGCATATCGCCGTCTCGGATAGCGTTTCTAACCAGTGGCTCGGAATATCATGAAGACACCAACTAGGCAGGCTACATCTCCTCGCTTCATACAACGTAATCGCCAGTGTCTCAATGTTTCGAGACTGTGGTGTGGCTTGAAAACCACATGGCTTCACTGAACTGCTGGTAGTCCCAGCATATAATACCCGGTATGGTAAACGCTCAGCTGGCATCCGAAGTCCGTCACCCAAATACCGCAGGCGGTGCACTCTGATCAGTTGATCAAGTGATCGCATATCGCAGACGTTCCGGAATACGTGCCCGCAAACGGCCGTATTACTCATGCGATCCAGTCTCATTGATGTCGACAAATTGGCAGAGAGAGCAATGCCAACCGCAACGAACTTGCCATTATCTTCACTGCAAAGACATTAAGTTTCCAAGTGGTAGCGCAATGCAGAACGCAGCTGTGTCGAGCGAAAACCAAACGGCTTTCCGAGGCCACAAGTGGGGCGGGTTGGAAAAAGCCCCGTGTTTCGGTCTGAAGGGAAACATTATGAAATGTATCAATTACCGTTTCGTATTCTTGTGGTATTAGCCACTGAAGTTTGTCAAGCTGAGGTGGTCTATGCCCATCCACATTACCAACTTGAGAACAACTTACACACCAATGTCTATAAGTAATCACGTACGTAACTATACATTCATGTCTGAGTGACTCCACCAGATGATGTGTGTAAAAAAAACACAAACGTTAAAACAAGACGACCATGCTAAGACAAATGCAAATGCTACCGAAAGAATGAAAATACTGGATGATTGCGTTGTTCATCGATTAGCTTCTAATCAATACTTCGTTTTTAGAACACGGTAAATATTACAAACATAATTATCTGTTGAATAACATTGAACGCGAATCCCATAGAATATCAGTCGAAGTACACGGGAATAACGATTAAAAAGCTCAGCAAAATCCTAACCTAAAAAACGTTGAGAAGAAAAGCAAACGTTGTGCGGTTTTGCAGAATTGAATCCGGTATGAACTGCGGTTTGGTGAGCTTTTGCCATTAGAGGTACAAACGATCAGAAACAAAGAAAACTTGGATACCATCCTGTATTCGTAATATAACATTTCTGTATGAATGAGTTAATTATTGACTAGTTAACAAAATCAAGGCGCTAAACCCTTTTAGGCCCTGTGTTACCCTAATACTTACAAATACATTCATAGCTCAGTTTTATTAAGAGGTATTAAACCATATACGGGAGGTTCCGCTTTGCATAGAATATGTACATAATATTTTTCCGGTTACTGCATCCCAAACTGAAATGTAGTTGCTATGACCCACATTGAAATCCTTCGACGGAAATATACCCGTTACGTTTGAACGCCAGACCAGTGACCAGTAAATTACTTATCCTGATATCGCAACGGATCAAGCGAAGTAGATGGTTATCGAACATTATATACCGGAAGATCAAATAACAATGGGTCCAGCTACACAGTTACTGAAGGCGTTTGTGCTCTACCCCATGATCACAAAATGCAGTTTTTACAAACGATACCTGAACGATTTGCTTAGTCTAATTCAACAGAGTCCTGATCGAGAGGCCTTGTTGGTTGATGTCATTCATATCGTGCATTTCCGATTCTACATGATATCTAAATCGGTTGGCAATACGCTGTTGCTGGAATCACGTCTCAGAGTGAAAGGCGAGAACGGCGTTCAATGTTGATGAAAAGAACGGTCGATGCCAAATTGTTTCAGTGACGACAGCAAATCAATCTATGTATGTATTGGTGGTTAATGAAAAATACTGAAAGCAAGGTTTTGTTGCAGTATTAAAGAGTACATTGTGAATCGTACATTACCATATAAACTGGTCTGATCAGTATCTCCACTTTGAAGGTTTTGCAGGCAGTTGGTGTATAGGTAACTAATCGATCTAAACCAATCAAAGAAAATTGCTTCTTATTTACGCAGCATGTCTATTCAGTAAAAAATAAATTTGAACCCCATTACCTCAACGCCAGACAAGGGTTCCATTGTTGTCATACCGAATAAAACTGACTATGCCGATAAAACGTCACAACTTCAGGCAGATCGCTCAAAAGTCCACCTGTATGTCGGTTAGAAAACTTCACTGTGTGTCTTAAAAAAAATTCATCGACTTGACTGATAATGAAACCTATTGGAAACGGACATATGAAATATGTGGATTCACAATGTGTGAATTACCAGAAACCCACAATCTTGACATGTCACTGAGGCCGATATTTTTGATGGTTAACTTACCGGATCATAAACTCGTCGAGTGGCCCTTTCGATTGTTCTAACCAGCACTCAAAAATAGTTCACAAGATAATCCACAAGTCACATCTTTATTTGTCTATATTATCAGAAAGCTCAAACCGAGGGACACGAAATTATATTCATTTAAGGTAGAGTCACTGCTTACAAACATCCTGTTAACCGAGGTGATGTCCATTGTTTATGACTTTGCAACGAAGTCTGATATCTCCTTTACATTACCCCTATCGGTAAGTCGCAGATTTTTGTATCTGTACAGTATAGATACCAGTTTTTATTAGATGATAAAATTTGCTGCCAAACTGACGGCACTGTGATGGGAAGTCCACCTAAGTCCGTACACGCTGATATTTTTATGGCGCATTTGGACCACATGCTGCAACAGCCATTCATTCCATAGCGCTTTATAAATGGTATGTAGAAGACACATTCTATGTGCGACGCAGGACAGAATGCTGGATAACTGGCTACACAACTCAGCGGTTTACATCCGAAAACGTACTTCGTTACAGAAGTTTAAGAAGAAATCAAACTTTTTAGCCAATAATTACAAGTTACTGCTTGTTGAAACTGTTCTTTGTATACAGAAGCAGCCGGTAGTTAACTTTTCGCTAAAGTGGTCTTGACTTATAAAAGCAAAGTAAACCGTTATTGTAAAAATCGTCTTCCTTTATTTATTGTCATCTTTCAAGGTCATTTGGGTAGACGTACACATTTATGGCGTCTGCTGAATACATATGAAGTTACCTATTTGTCAGTTGGCGATACCGGATGTATTTTTACATACACAAAGTCTACCATAGTGTCCAGAGTGATTATTTTTAGAAGTTATTTTCCTTTTGTATATTCTGCCCTTTGAAGATAACCAGGTGTACAAGTAAGCGTGTTATAGTTTACGATTTGACTTGAAACGCAGTCATCCGGCAACCGAAATACAGTCGTCGTTTTGCATTCAAACACTTGTCCCCTATCACCTTGGTTATAGATCCTTAAATCATTCTGTTTCTTAATTAATATACTAGTTCACTTTTGTACATCAATAGAAAGAAAGGATTTTACAACGGTGGATAATTGAACACCTCTTCTAAGTGACAAGTACAAATAATGTTATTGTATATATTGTCACATAACGTCGAAAGAAACCTGACAACTTCGGTCTCTATTTACGCTCTGCAGATTGATTGTCTATCTGACTCGAATAATTTGCCTAATATGTTTTCACTTACTAGATACTCTAGACGACTGACTTTGCTGAAGTCGTTTACTTCTCTGAGTCCAGAATGTACTGACACAACCAATGTCATTTCATAATAGTTATCGTGTCTCCCCCATTCAACGTAATATCAATAACCCATTCGGTGACGCTTCTTGATGGCCACATAAAAATATGTTATGCTTAAATGACCAGTGAAAGTGAACAGAAAATCGACATTTTGCAGTGTGTATCATCTTACCGTGGCGACCATTTGAATGACGGATATTTTGTGTGCCTCAAAACTGAGTGACATGAAGAGAAACTCTTCTCCTCTGGTAACAAAAGATTTAGAAGTTTTCAATATCACACTTCTTAGTTGATTGTTTTGATGCGTGGCGTCACTAAAACACTTAGTATTTAGTCACACACCTGATGTGTAGAAAAGGTTTTTGTGATTCAGGTTAGAAAAAAAAAACAGATTTCTTCTTTCTACTGCAGTACACGGAACCGCCAGATTAAAAAAAAACAGTTGATGTTTTGCAAGTATAACTCTGGTCCCTGATCGATATATTCGTTGACGCCAGAGCTCGAGACGAAGTTGCTTAGAATGTCCACGTATTCATTACCACTCATTTTGTTGGAAAGACTATTAGGAGATGAGATTAAACAAGACGGTCAGTAATCAGTTCTAACAGGCAGGCAGTGAGGTTACAGCGACAGATCTCAGTTTCAAAAAGTTGAAATCTCTCCGTCTAAAATTGCCTTATTTGGTGCAAGGTTGCTATTTTGCATCCTCTTCTAATGTCTTGTCTTGGCCCTTTGACTACCTACTCACTAACCCTTGTGGTCACCAACACTCAAACCTCCAAGTAAGCTAACAGGAAAAATTTCGCATAATTTCACATTGATGGTTAGGCTCTGGTTCATTACTTCCCTGATAACCTGTTGTAGTTGGTCAATTTCAAACAGTGAACTGATTATGTACATTTCGGATATATGTGATATTCTCTCTCTTTCTACTAGTTGCATGATATTTTGATGTCAAACAAAATCATCTTTTAGAAACACAAACGAATTCTAATTTAAAGGAAACCAAATATTTATCTAGATAACATACTTATAAACAAATTCGCATCTCTTGTTTTCTTTAATAAGTATTTCAAAACTTGACGATATATCTGTCACTCACAGATTGATTGCTATAATGACCATTAAACACATGGATTATCTATCACATACAACAATGGATTTCAAACCATGTGAAGAAACGTACTCGCTACTAAAAGTGATGGACCTGGGACTAAACCTTTAACAGACTGGATTTGTTGATCAGAGTTAATAACCTTAAAGAGAAAGTTTAGTGGATGAGAGATTTGGGGATTCAAACAATTGCAAGACAGTTCAGGTTGGAGTGTTAGTTTGAGAGTGAAAAATATAAACATAACTTTTACGTAAGGTGACTGTGAACGTAATCATTATACAGCTAATAAACTAAGCTGGACTATCTTCTCTTGCACCACCGTCATCTAAATGTGTTCAGCCCATTGATGTATCATATTGTTTGTTGACTGAAACATCACATCCAATGTTGTATTTGGTAAAGTTTTAACATATTTATTTCATTGTAATTTTAAATGTTTTCTACATAGTGGAACTCGTTTATTCGAATGGATGGTTATTTGATCCTATAAGATAAACGGTCCGGATTGTATAGAGCGGAATCGTTCCCAGTGTTGTCAAAGTGAATACTATCAGTGGAATTGGACGATAAAGTAACCTAATCTAACCAAAAGCTGTCAGGTTTTCTCACAAAATATTGCGGTTCAATAACATTTGTTTATGAAGCTAGATTGTAATAGTACATCGTCGTAGAACAGGTTCAGTTACCAATATTCTCTGCCAATACACGCACAATGAATCAAATAAATATAGACATTTGGTGTACTATGCAATAGTTATTCTTTGGCTTGCTAATGTTTAACTTGCTACTAAACATCAGGGGGCAGTTAGAACAGTAAAAGTGCTAAGTCGCCAGAGGGTTTAGATGTTTTCCATTCCGTACTAGAATGTATTCCTGTGTCGGTTCAGAATCTACAAACAGCCACTTTGTTTTTTGTTAAAGTCAGACATTTCATGCGGATACGTTCACATTGTTTGATGCACATTGCCGTCAACCATCTACTTCGAGTCTTCATCATACTGAAGATCGGCGGTTTCCTCCTGAAAAAAATTCTTCAATGGGAACCAATTGGCACCCTGATATCAGCCATGGCAGATAGGTTACATATCCCGGCTGATCAATCAAGCGTTTCTCTGGTCGTGCGCTGCCTGTGATGGTCACACAGGGTGAGTAACTATCGATTACTGTGAATAATATGTCGTCACTCACTTGTAGAGAAAAGATAAGCTATTGTCTGCTCAACCAGAATTCAATGAGAGTGATCAAACCCCTACTGCAAAATCGGCCTTCTGCAATAAACAGCTAACTAATTTTTCCATTGGGGAAAGCCCAGCTGTGCTAACATTGTATCCATACATTATACATAAGCGTACAATATGAGTACAACATCGCAATAAAGATAGGCAGCAAAGTTCTGTGAGATTTTCCAAATCACTCTGCGGTTGTTTGCATAATCAAGAAGTGTACATCATAGTATTTTAAATAAGATGTTTGCCTTCAACGATAATCAGCTTTTTTGGCAAGCTTTACTGGATTAGTAAGCAGATTTTGATTACGCTAAAAATATTAGATACTGTATTTCTCATACAATCAACACAAATCACCACGTTGCGTCCCGCTTGAGATGAATTATGGATTCAGTTGTTTAGCATACTCTGCCCTTCTAGTCAGATTGAGACAAATCACAAACTTGTAAGGCAGATGTAATTAATTCCATAATTTCGGTGAATGTGATGTTGATTTTTCTTTTTTTGTACTCACTCCTAATACCAAATCCAATCAGTAACTTCATGTTTGACTCAAAGAAGCAGTTGAAATGATGCGTCAAATAAAATATTGTTTGTTTCATTAAGAAAAACTTTTTATTCTTCATCAAACGTTGTAATTTCTTCTATGTCAGTGGATTCAGCTAGAGTTACGTTACGTTGGACCAATGTTAATCATATCACGAAATGGTGACAAGCTGTTTGTAAGTAATGCATCAAGGTTAAACAGAAAAATCAATACACGGCTTGTAATGCTTGAATAAAACATCAGGAAGGCAACAATTACCAGAAATATTCAGTCATACATTCCAATAGACCATGCTGGAAGTTCCCGCACGTACACAGAATATCGAAAGAATGCAATTGGAAATTTCTTAATGCAAATTAAATGCTATTTTGGTCAACACACTTTTGTTAATGTGATGCACGTGTCTTTATTCTGCATACATATTATGTTACAGCCGTGTGTGCCGAAAAGTTTCCAATGTCATTTTCGGGGTCGGTTCTGTTCAAAATGTTCCTCCTTAATGCACCAATTCAGATTGCGGAGAAAGTGAGACTTCCAAGGGCGAGAATTCCGGTGAATAGACTGAAGAGCTGAGGTTTCAAAACCTGTCCACTTTGAAATGTGATTCTTGCAACGTACTGCATGGCATTTTTGGTCAGAAATACTAGAACTCTTCTATTGTTCACAGTCTGATACATTAGCAGTGTTTGATGAAACATTTAAAATTCATTAAAACATGACTGTCAAGTAACTACTGTATCAGCTTGAACTTTCACCTCTTTGAATGAATTATAATTTATTTTAACTTAAACATCGCTCAAAATTAAGTTAGACTCTACAAACTATTTCTTTTAAAAGGAAACACTAGAGCTGACAGAGTGATTTCAAAATCAGGATTGTTGACATGAGTTAGCAGGGAGTAATTGTGTCTTCTATTTAGACTATTAAACAGCCTTACTGTTACTCACAAACGAAGGTGGTTGAGCATTCAGATGTAAAAATTCGGTCGTGCCTAATGTGAGGTCACTGAAACAGTGGTCGAAACGGTTGCTCCCTAAGGACGCGGACTGAAGTTCAAATCCAATCATGATAATGATACTCATTACTAGTGAACTTTTGCAAGATTCGAGTTCGAGTCTAGTTCTACTGTTAAGAAAGAGCTTGCTAGAATTTGTTCTTGAGAAATAAATCTACGACGAAATGTGAGCGATAGGTGATCGAATTAACCAACTCTTCAACTACTTATCGGCAAAGTGACTTTGCACGACAGTTACAAAATTGACATTCCTCTGCATTGATGCCACACAAAATCCTCGGTTTTCAAGCGAACGGTTAACACTGGCGACCTCAGCATTACAAACTAGCTTTGAATTGATATTTGCCATACATGTTTGTGATAAACAATTTGTTTTGTTTGTTTTTCATTGTTTTCAATGTTCGATGCCTAAGTTTAAACCCGCAAGATGCGAGATTACGTCTCTCCTTTTTCGCTTAGTGGTCAGGCTTGTGTGCCATCTTGATCCGTCGGGCTGTGCTGACTATGACTAAGGTCCTGTAAGCTCATCCATGTCACAATGGCCAAAGGGGAGCAGGCAGACAAAAGGCAGAGACGTTCCTTGTGGATGAGTTTGTTGTGGACGGTGTTAGAATATTGTGTTGTGGTTCGGTCTGATATTTCCTTTGGCCGGTCTGATTTTGTGTGTATGTGTGATAGGTTTGTCTGAGCGATATTGCTGTTCTTGTGTGAGTATACTGAATCCTTTGGGATGTGCCTGTGAAGCCTGTTCTGAGCGGTTGATGCTGTTGCGTATGTGTGTGTGTGTGCGCGCGCGCGCGTCACCTGCTGTCTCGCGATATAGGCTTTTGTGTCAAAGGCTTTGGTTGAGGGTCCTAATCGCTCTCCTGTCCAATGCTAGGGGTCCTGACAATATCCATAATTCAAGCAAACCAGAATGTTACAAAATAAACCGAATGCCGTACTGCGTCGACCGTTGCGCAAGATAGAACGGGTTGCCCTATCTGTTGCAAATGGCAGGGTGGATAGGCAAAAATATGCTACTGCCAGACACTCATCCTCATATTGCCTCCCCACCGTGAGTCATCGAGCAGATAATGCTCTCTCAAGTCTCAGTGAACCAAAGGCCAACGTGAGACAGGCTCGGGGACGCATGCCGCTCTGTGTTGGAACATGGACTGTGTGCACGCTGCTGGATCGATGCAGCACCATAGGACGGCCGGAACAACGAACCGCACTGATCGCGATGGAACTGCGTTGTTGTGGCATGGATGTAGTAGCTTTGAGTGAGAAAAGGCTTGCGGATTAGGGTAAGTTACAGGAAATAGGTGCCGGGTATATCTTCTACTAGATAGATTATCCGGTATACGGTGCTCGGGAGCATAGTGTCTGTTTCGCAATCGCTGATCGCATCAATGCTTTGATGATAGGCGAACCGCACGGCATCAGCCATCGAATCTCGCCCATGCGCCTGCGAATCAGTCGAGGTAAGTGTGCCACATTTGTTAATGGTTATGGTCTAACTATGTGTCACACTGATAACATAAATAATAAGTCCTATGACCAACTATCCGATACAATCCGGTCAACACCGGTGAGCGCTAGACTAGTCTGGGTGACTTGAACACTCGATTTATGCGCGATTCAACAGGTTGACCGGGAGTCCTCGGATCCTACGGCTTTGCTTCAGCCAACGAGAATGGTGATTGTCTGCTCCGTCTGCGTGTTACTCACGAGCTGGCTATCACGAACACCCGATTCCAACTTTATGCCAGCGACAACATACGTGGACTCATTCACGAAGCGGTCATCACCATCTGCTTGAGTGTGCGATTGTACGACAGCGCGACATTCGTGAAGTGCGTATCACGCGAGTGATGCGCAATACTTAATGTGGCACATATCATAGACTGGTCAGGACAGAATCGTTTATTCATGTCAGCAATCATGTTTATTGTAGATCTCCCGGGAAACGGCACAAGTTGGATGTCAAACGATTGGACAACTGCAAGACGAAGACTGCTTTCCAGCGTGTTGTTGCCGTCCGTCTGTACGACGCCCTTGTATCCACTGCCCCCGAGGATATGTAGCATTTCATCAAGAAACGGATCAAGGCAGCATAAACCGAGACGATCGGTGTCGAATACCAGAAACGCCCGGACTGGTTCGACGACAACAACGTGAGTATCTCCGAATCGGCACGAGAGAAGAATGTCGTGTCCGTTGCCTCCACACTGGACCCAGACCATTTAACGAAGATGTCCACGTTCCGCAGTAGCCACCGTCAACTGGACGAGCGTGTTGGCAGACTCAATGACAACCGGTGGATAAAGCAGGGCGAACTGATGCAAGGCTTCGCAGATCTTCGACAACATAAGGAGTTCTACGATTCACTCAAGGCGATCTTCTGTCCATCGGTCCAGTCCACTAAGGCAATGGTAGACGTGAACAACGGCTGTTCTTGCACCCAGCGAGATGACATTATGAAAATCTGGTGCAAGTACTTTGGTAGCTTACTATATCATCCTGCTAACATTGATTGGGTAACCGTGAACAGCCTGCCGCAACAAGTAATCAAACCTCCACTTGCTCTCATCCCGGATTTGCTAGAGTTACAGAGAGCGATTTGTCAGCTGCACAACGGGAAGGCTGCAAGTGAAGATGGACTGGCAAGTGGGCTCCGGAAGAATGGCTGACCAGCGCCAGAATGTGCACCGATCCAGCTGTTTCACTTCATCTGGAAATACGAGATGATGCCGCAATAATTCAAGGATGCCCTAATCGTACCCTTGTTCAAAGGTAATGGTAGTAAGCAATTCCCCAACTGATGTCGGGGCGTCAGTCTGCTGATCCGCGCAGGCAAGGTGCTTGCCAGAATCTTTCTGAACCGGCTGAATACAAAAGTCTTGGAGACAAACGTTCCTAAAGGGCAATGCAAATTCCGGGCGAGTCAGATTACGACCGACCTAGTGTTCGCTGCTCGACAAGTTCAGGAGAAATGCCGTAAACAGAACCAGCTTCTGCATGCCCTGTTCATAGAATTCACAGAGGTTTTCGATTCCGTGAGCTGCAAAGCGTTGTGGACGGTACTTGGTGAGTTTGGCTATCCAGGTAAGTTCGTCAGTTTGATTAGATTGTAGTATATGAGCTGGAGAGCGAACGTATAGTTGTGTGAATCGACTTGCGATGATTTTGACATTGTCACTAGTGTGAAGCAGGGTTGTGTGCTAGCGCCAGCCCTATTTACTTCATATTTGATTGCTTTGGTAACAGTTGCTTTTCAGGACCCTGAGGAGAACGGCGTTGAGGTACAGTACCGGACGGATGGACGCCTGTTGAACATCCCACGTTTCAGCGCCCAAACTCGGTTACATACCTCAACGATGCGCATGTTGGCACACAGTGAAGAAAAATTGTCACGCTTGGTGACGGTCTTCGCGTTCACGGCATTCAAGTTCAAAGTGGACATCAACACAGGCAAGATATTTAATTCCTTTCAGCCTTCTCCGGGTGAAGGTGCTGTCTGTACACCTTCACCCCAAATTCGCAACAATGGAGACGTTGTCGATAGCTGCGCGAACTTTCGCTACTTCGTAGCAATTTGTCTACCAATTTGTTCGTGGACCGCGGGTTGGGAGCTCGTGTGGCAAAAGCTAACACTGCTTTTGGACGTCTTGAAAGATGTGTCTGGAAGAATCACAGCCTGAAGCCGAGCACTAAGCTGTTTGTTTACCCCTCAATGGTGCTGTCTATATTGCTGTACGGCAGTGAAACGTGCGGAATGTGCGTTATCTGAGCCATTTTCATTTGCATTGTCTAAGACGCATCTTGGGTATTCGGTGGTCGGATATGGTTCTGAAAACTGAGGTACTGCGGCGAGCGGACATGAACGGGATGGAAGCCTTGCTGATGTTGAATCAGCTTCGTTGGCTGGGTCACGTCCGTCGGATGGGCGATGACCGTATCCCGAAGCAGGTGCTGTATGGACAACTGAGATCAGGTAAGCGAAGTCCTGGTGGCCCAAAGCTGAGATTCCAGGATGCTGTACAGGTAAGTCTTTCACGTTGTAAAATTGATTTTAGATGTTGGGAAGAATTAGCGTTGAACCGGACTGCTTGAAGGAATACAATTCAGACGGGCGTCCGCGAGTTCAACGAGCAGCGATTGCGCGGCCGAGAACGAAAGCGCGAGGTACGCAAGGGAACCATCGGTGTCATAGGTCGTGGTGACATGACTATATGGCGTTGCGATGTGTGCGGCCGCGAATGCGCTGGCCGTTTGGGATTAGTAGGTCACCAACATACTCATAATGCACCGTCGGCGAAGAGACAACGAGTACGTTAGGCTCAGGTAGGTCATATCAGCATAACCATTCTACTTTTGTTAATCATTGCATCGACCAACACCATGGTCGTTTGGCAACTACTCCGCTCCTATTTCCAGAAACTTGGGTGTCTGCAGTCTTCTACCCATTCTTTTCTCGAGCTTTGTTGGTGTATGGAATGATGTATCGTTTGCCTGATCTTTTCTTAGTTCCACTTTGGATTTAGTTTTTCAGCTTTATTCTCTGTAGAATGCGCCAACATGCACTATTTTCTGAAATATTTCTTGTATTACATTTCACACATCTTTCTTCTTAGTATAGATCTTGTCATTGCAGTCTCTCTCACTGTTTGTTTTCCGAGAGATAAGGGTTTCCTTTTCGTGCTAGCCATTCAATTGGCTAACCAGCATTGGCCGGCTGGATCCAAAGACCTCACTCTCACACTTACTGGTCTTATTCCTTCGGGGTTACACCAGATACGTGGTGTGTGAGTGGAACCACAAGTGGTTCAGCGCAAGCCACTTGGGGTGATGGTTTAAAGCGCAAGCATCTTTTGGCTTCCGTCAATATGGCAGGCTAATCCGTTGCGGATTCCCTCTACCAGTTAAACTAATCTATTTTGAAAATGTAAAGTTAACAAATTTTTAGTCAAATATAAACAATAGCAAACTCCCGTCGCGCAGGGTGATGTAAAGCATATTTGTCTATTTCTACATGACGATAAATTATTAGACTCCAAAAATACCACTATCAAGATGTGCGGAAACTCTCAGCTTGACATTATAGTAGATGTTATAGATAACCTGGTTAACAGATCTCTAAAAACTTGATGTCGACTTGTGGCTGTACCATTTAGTAAACTATGTTCTAGTCAACTGTTTGGGTGTGTCGCCGTAAGTGAAAGTGTTTACACTGTACTTGGGAAACCTTGATATCAACCGTCAATAACAGGACTGCTAGTAAAACCCCACGCGCACACACAAACACACACAGATGTACGTAATACGTGGAGTAGTTATAAATAGGACAAAAACCGACTTAGCCAGGATAGCATGATTTATGTGGTAACGATGTTACTTTACGATGCATCTGTTACTATTAATGCAAATAAACTTCCGGTAGTGGACTTCGTCACAGTTTTTATGACTGAATTGCTATAT
>JTDE01000264.1:220158-253995 GCA_014338405.1 Paragonimus skrjabini miyazakii
CGCTGCCTACTAATCAGTTCGCAACAGTAGTGAGAATTGCATCTGTTTAGCGAATCTATTCCGTCTTCATCCGATATCAAAGCGTGCTCTAAAAACAGGAATCAATTCGATGGAGTAAAGCAGCAGTAGTGTTTGGAAAACCAGCAAAACCTTCATTATTTTGTTTCTTGAAATATCCGATGGGTCGGTCATCAAGGGGAAACGATCAAACCATTCACTATGGTTATTCGGGTCTCATTAAATCCAGTTGGCGAAGACTGGCTCTGTATATGAAGAGTTTATTAGCTGAGACTGTTTATCCTGTCTGGTAGCAAAAATATCGACCAGACCTTTCGATTATACTCCAATCCCACCAGATTTATGGCTAAGTTAATTGTGTCACGATGGGTGGTCCACTTGGCCCGCTCTTCGCTTATACTTTTCTACCTAACTAGAGATGCAAACTGCGGACAAAGTGGACAACACAGTGGATTACAACTGGTTTGTTGACGACATTCCGCTAATCACGAATGATTATTCCGAAGCCACAGACCTACTAGGTTGAACAAACGGTTTACATACAATAAACAGTTTACGAAAAACGATGAAACCAGTAGCCAACTGTCGTTTTCTAACGTTCAAATAATTAAGACAACAAATGGATCGATACAGCTATGTAAAGATTAGATGGATCGACCAGTACCTTTGCTAGACAGCTTCGTTCGACGACCATAATTGACCGAGAAAAACGGGTCTACCCAAGTGGCTCAGCTGACGAAAAGTGCACCGTCTAGAGCAGTTTGCCTGTTAACAGTAATCGGGAAGTATTTTCAGAGAACGTTTTTAATACGGATGTGTGCCCGTTCTTAAAAAAGCGGTACTTTCATAACGACTGATGACTTTTGTTGTTCTCCTGCTAGTTGCAGCAAAACCAGTGGTAATTGGCGGAGCTGTTCGGGTCCCTACACCAGTTTCTTAGTTTGCCAAATCAAACGTCAGTTATCGACGCAACTGTGAATGTGGAGACCCCTTATAGGCAAAACTGGGCACCAGCCTAGAACATGGGTGGTAGAACGTTTACGAAAATGGATCGAACACACTGTTCAACAACAATGCAGTAAGACAATTCAAAAACTGACATTTTTGTCGTATCTTTTCTACACAGTGAATGAGACCTGCTTACGAACTGCAACTGTGTAACCTACAGTTTGACCAGAGCAAATGCTGATTTCGCAGATAGTGGAGGCGATGGCTAAATGATTTCAAATGGATATTAATAGTGCCGTTGAATGTAGATCACAAAATTGATTGTTATCCTCCAACACGGATGAGTGTATGGGAGGCAGACGAAAATTAGATACGAGTTTTACTTCGCAAAACAAAGTTAAAAAATTTATCTGATCACTTAGAAATGTTTGATTCTCCTGAATAACATGTAATCTTTTTGATATTCAACTATTTTTGTTAACTTCTGCCGAAAATAATCTAACGTTATCCTTTCTAAACGGGCTTTGATTCCAAAGGTAAACATGTTACTTTCAAAATGTCTTACTTCTGATATATGCCCCCCGAGTTTGGACGGTTTTCAAATATTGGATCAACAAAGTCCAAAAAATTGAAGCTTTTGACCTGTGCTAACATTTTCAGAACAGCACGTACAAAGATACATATACGTTCAGATGTCTAATCTGACCCAGTTCCAATAACAATGTGTATGAACTACTGGAAAAGGTGCACTCCCAGAGACACATTTCTTCATCATCGAGCTGCATAATTGTGAAATAAACTTAATTGGATTGGAATTTTTAGCTTTAATTTTCATTGACACACAAAATTGGTCTCAAATCGTCCTTTTAGTTAAATGTTAGCGCTTTCAATTTTTTTTTGTAGAGTAGATATTTTACATAGTATGTCTGCTCTTCATTTGTTATTTTCGGGAAATGACATGCTTTGTAATTTCGTGATTCCACGTCTGCTTTTTAAGACAGAAAATTCTTTGGTAGCTAACACATAAATGACAAGAATGTGCTTTTTAATTCAATCACGTATTCCATATCTTTATAACTTTATAAAAATGTAATCGCGTGTCACTTTTAATTTCAGAAAGAATCCACATAAAACGTTACAAAACTTTGGTTACAAACCTAAAATGGACGACTCTTAGGTTGAACTATGCAAGGTAAAGTTGTTTCTGCGCGCCATCCAAATCATAACATGAGATTGTTAACCGTAGTTGTATTTATTAAAAATATACCAGGTTGCTTATTTCCTTAATGTTATTACTCATATGAATGAAAGTTTCACAATGACATTCTAAACAAGAACTGTACAATTTGGCAAAGCCGTGTTAGGAGCCACACAATAAATACGGAGACAGAAAAATACCGGATATGAATAGGTCTACAGTCGTGTTCCAATTTTGGGAAGCACCTTGGATAGAATTTCCTGCATTGATTCTTTATTCGCTTCGTTTTTGAAAAACGATACCAATGTGTCTGTGAAGATTGGAACCACTGCCTATGAAAACATAATGCGAGAAGAAATATAGGCAATATATTACAAATATTCAAAACAGTGTTCTGATATCACAATGAATATGCGAAATGAAACTGTAATGAGAAGAACAGAAACTGTCTAATGGATCAGTAAATACGTTCTGCAGGCTTACTATACCATAGTCTGAGATATCTTGATTAATGTGACATAACTTTTGTTTTCATTTCAGAATAGCGGTACAGGTAAGGCAAAACCACATTTAAGAAACGTGATCAGTTGCGGATTGTTACCACTTTACAGGATCGGCTGAAAATAGACGGGGTGGTTTGCTGTGCTTTCTCTATACGGTTCAGCTACCTGTGTTAAGTTCCTTTGATCAGAAGTGTTACAGTTCACTCAGGTGAGTGTTCACATGAACAGGATGATTAAAAACATTTGTGGTTGTATTTCGTTAGTGATCATGTTGTTCATGTAACCAGTCATGGGTATGGACCACTCATTTACTCATCATTTCTTTTCAGGTGCGCTTATAACCTTCGATATTTCGTCTTCCACGACATGCTTCGACCGAGTTTGGCATGTTGACTAATTAAGGCAAAAACATTTGGCTATTGATTTGAATGTAAAAAATAGGCTAACGAATCAAGCCTGAGAAAATTACTATTCAAGTACGTTTCGTAAACGTTTAGGATGGAGGTTCCAAAATTGTACGATGCAGTTGGTACCGCCTGTGTTTTGACCGATCGTGTTGTTAGCTCCATCCTGACTGCCATAATTGAGGGATAGTCCATGATGATAGCACTGCAGTCTGTAAGGGCAGTCTTACATCGGCGTGTGTCCAATACTGTTCACCGAAGCTGACCCGAAAGAGACATTGTTATAGCGAACAACAAATATGCTGACCTTTCTATGACCAATTAATAATACGTAATTTGCTAACGTCGTTATCTTCTGGTATACACCGCTTGTGGTGTAGTGGTCAACAGCTGGAGTCGTGATGAGTTAGTGAACGAACTTAAGAGTTGACCTTTGAAAGTATAGTTTCTATTTATCTCATTTAAATTATATAAAGGTAAGAGCTACACATTTTTCGTCTAAGTCCCGTGCCACTTGATTCATGGTAACTGTTTTTTGATCTGTTGAGAGAGTATAACAGTTAAAAACAAAAATTTGTTATCATTAATAAGCAATGCAAGCTAAACACGATCTCTTGTTCGTGTGTCTATTAGTTCAAATTCGCTCTGTCTCTGGTGGTCTAAGTGTGTGTGATCAGTTACACAATACTCAACTCATAAAGTCATGTGGACGGGAGCTTATCCCCGGTGAAAGTATGGCTTTAGGTAACCGATTGAGTTCAATACTGATTTAAGCTCACTCTATTGTTTTAGTCGAACGAAACCGATCAAACAAATTCTAGGAATGTGAATACTTCGAAAAAGTTTAAGCAGCCAATGTAGAGTAATCATGAACAAACTATTTTGACTTGGCCAATGGGTGTAAATCCAAAAAAACTCAAGGTATCCTCTTAGCCGTTTAAAAAGAAGCAGAATTTGTGTCAGTGAACGAATATGTGGGTACATTTTTGAGGCTTGATTGTTTTAGTCACCCGAGGATGTTGATTACGGGTGTTTGAGGTTAGTGCAATAAAGAGTGGGCGTGCTGAACATCATTTCATTTAAGAAATTGTGCAAAATTAGTTGAAGGAGAGCTTTCCCCGTTGTCCGTCTATGAAACTCCGAAGCGTTTGAACTGCGTTAAGCACACGGTTGTGGATGGACTGCCTTAGACAAAACAGACCATTTAGTGAATGAATTTGCAAACATTAGAGAAGTCTGTCCACCCGAAATGCTTACACACTGATGATACTAAGGTAGTTTCAATTGGTTGGTGATTTGGCGGCCATTCAACATCTGGAGCAACTTTAGCAATGCCGTTTCAGTCAAGCTTACTTACAGACATAAAAGCCTAAATTTCGGAATCAAGTCTGCTATTTGTCTAAAGATCGTAACCACGGTCCACGCACCAACGCTTACTGAACTCCAAGGTAAACGCTATGTCTGACGACTTCATTTGATAAACGATTAATTGAACTCGACGTGATTTCGCGTGCAGAATTCTCCACTTTTTCAAACTTGCAAGATTTCCTTATTTCACTGGTGTATGCATGTACATGTGTTCTATTTCATTGTAAACTGTCTCGCCGCTTTTGACAGTCTCGTTAAAAATGTGTGAATGGGTTAGGTAGATCACGCAATCAAGTGCCTTTTCAATTGGGTACCGGTAGGCAGTTTCCCATGGCTCTGGCTTCATTTTTAATTGTCACTTTGAACACGATGAAAGCTAAGTTCGAATCCAATCTGTATTTTCATTTTGATCTTAGATGTAAACTTGTACACGTTAAAACGCAAATTGCTACACGGGCATAAAATCCGAAACAATTGATCTCTTGTTAACTCACAAGTCTGCCACATTCGTAGTTCCACAGTAATTAAGTGAGTACGCTTTAAAATCTGTTGCATCTGAAGGACGGAGGTTTAGGGCAGCATAAATGTTGAGATAGACAACTAAATATCCATCACTGTGACCGCCAGTAATCGTAATAAGTCGCGTGGTAGCCAGGTCACGGATGGTCACAAGTTATGAGAGTCAATACCATCCTGTGTATTGAAGTACGGCAGATTGAAAAGGTTCTATGAGAATTGAGCAAATGTACAGTTTGAGAGTTTTAATTATTCTCAAGTATTGTGTCATACTAACTCACTATTGTAGTCCCCAACAGACAAAAATTTGGTATTGCTGTATGGTGTACTTCAGTAAAGTATTACGTATCCTCTTGATAGAATGTGTTCCGTCTGATTTACGAAAAAATAAAAAGCGTACAACTGATCACTGAGACCAGCAAACACTTTTGTTGGTTTTTGTGTTTTTCATAGAATAATACTGAAGGCTCCGCTTGTTGGTGAAAGTCGGTAGAACATTATAAACTATCAGCCAATTGATGAATTCGTGACCTAAGGGGGCAAACCCAGACACATTGTATACGAAACACCAGACAGAAAGTTGTTTGTAAATTTACTGGAAAACCTAGATATTTCGGTAAAAAGTGCTGGCAAAAATTTGAGCGTGATGTACGACCAATTGTAAACCAAAAGACTGTGCAACTCGATTCCAACTTGTAGTACTTTACAAAAGGTTTGTAAAGACAAGTTAGTAGTGAAGCGAACAAATAAAGAGGCAGATGGGCAAACTTTCGCCCTAATGCGGGAAGTTTAACGGTAAGTTTGGTCGCCTCACGTGCCAAGCCAGATGTTTAATTCTACTGTTTTCAGAAATCGTATGTGTGCAAACTGAGTTCAGAGGTATGAAAGACTTCTAAGTAACTTACATGACCGCACAGGGTCAATTAGCTTTCCTGAGCTGAAGAGCTGAACAGCTGTCAACACAATGAGAGTTGATGGTCCTCAAACAGTGAAAGAGCGATTTCCTACAGAAAAAACTCACGGTAAATGTTTTATTAAACGGTTTGTGAATTATAATCTGCTCTTGAGATGTTAGACAGTATCACAAAAGCAATATAGTGTGTATATAGTGATCTGTCTGGGAAAAACATCTGTTCGAGTAACAGTTTTACAAGGTACACAACCGGTTTGTATTAGATAGATCTTCTGAAGACCAAAGCTGTCAGTAGCATAATGAAGTGATTTTCTGAAGATTCATGTAGATTTAATATTTCCGACTAGAGAACGGTATGGCAATCTTATCGTACTCAATCCAGTTTGTTAATTTATCAAAAGTAACGCAGATCATTTGAGTGCATAAAAATATTTGAATTAACGACAATGCTCAGTTTCGTTTTCTAATTGGAACTGTAAGCGATATGTAGACAATCACAGTGGTTCAGCTACAGCGTGTTTAATCGTTCTATGAAGAAAGGTATCTATTGATTAAGAGTGATAAAATTTAGTTGATGTGGATTGGTCACAACATAGGTTTTGGCATTATACTGTCTTGGTCACTAACGTTAGTCATTGTCAGATTCATTGTGTTACACAAACACAGCATTGTAGCATTGTGAAAAAATGTTGCAACAGTATTCATGAGGAAGTTTGCAAATACGTGCACCCAACTTATAGATCCAATGGTAATTTTGCCTAAGGGATTGCAGAAGTCAGAAAAACGTGCAAATTGATGGACTGAGAGTAGATGTTTTGGAACTTCCTTGGTGATTATGTTTAAATTTAGATCCTGAACATTCTTAGAGCCTTTACGAAAACCGATATAAAAATGCATGGCTTAGCTGTAGGACGGTAATAACGTTTGTTTTCTTGAAATGAGTTGGGCTTGGTGAACGGAAGTATTCCAGATAACTTATAGAATTATTTAATATAAAATAATTTTTTCTTCTAAAAACTTCCTCTAATAAAATGTTCTGAATATTGGCAAGTCAATTCTTACTTTATGGTAGCACAAAGTCAATCAATCGATGTTAGGAGCTACGTCAAACAGCAAACTTTCTCTTTCAGCGGTTACGAATTACTGATAAACACGATGCTGTATATATTTTTCGAAGCTTACTGTTACGATACGTTGAACGTTAAGTCCATAGTTCATTATGGAAAGTTTATAGAAAAATTTATATCTTCCAGGTGAATAGTCAACGTTTTGCGTAAAGTCGTTTGAAAATTCATCATCCGTATTGCGCAGTATAAATTCGTGTAGCCCGAGCTTCAGATTTATTTATAACATCCCGTCATTTTCAATTAGTTAGTGAATCCAAATTCCCAAACTTTTAAGCGGAACTTGAAAAACTATTTTTTTGTAACTGGCTGATAGACAAATTTTCCTGTTTATGATTTACTCCTCAAAATTGCGACTGCTTTGCACGTTATTATTAGCTAAGTAGTGTTCCATTTTAAAACACCATGTGTATGTTGTGGGATTGAATGATTAAATTCGACTTTGAAAATACGTGCGATATCACGAAATCTGGTAAGGTCATTTAGAATTACTTCAGGGTCATTTGACTTTATTACTTCACTGATCATTTCTTTTAGAAGAACTCTTGAAAAATGTCACACACCATATCAGAAAGACATCCGTATCATACAAACAAACAACAATAATGTCATGAGTGGTTGAGTTCCATTTTTGGAAATATATTCAACTACGACAAGGAAAGGTATAATTGTCAGACCACATCCATTTAACAATACAAAAGAATTATAATGAAGCAAAATTCACTAAGGAGAACGACTTTACTGTTAACCGCTTCTTAAGACCGACCAAATATATTAACCTAATATATATTCCGTGATTTATAGTAATACACTTTGTTGAACACTTGACAAAATCATTTTGGCTTACATTAATCTGCTGACGTAATGAAATGACTCATATATTAAAATATTCTAGGCGACGATTGAACTTTTTGCTCGGGGTACAGCACACGCTAAATACAACATAATCATCGCATTCACTACATCGCTATCGTTGAGTCCAGGTAGAATAAGCTACTCTGAAAACGAAATATCCTTACTTAATAAACGATTTTAAGTTCTCTGAAAAATGCTCCATATTTTCCTAAAAAGACTGTCGCCAAAATATATATGATAAATCTTGATTGAACGTAAGGGATTAAAAAATAACATGCACCATCACATGGCCTGATATCAACGTAGATCTATGAACAGTGCAATATACAGTCTTCCGACGGTTTGTAAAGCAATTTCAAAAGTTAATCAATACATATTGAATGAACACTCTGAAATTCAGTATTTGGCAAAAATAATTCTGGCTAGCCTCGCAAAAAGGTTGATCCAATATCCAAAACACGTGTTAGCATATTCATTCCTAGCAGCTGAATGAGAGAAAAACCAGAATGTCAATGACGTTGTATAACAGTGCATTTTAGTCAGTGACGCTCACATACCTGTAACATTGCTCAAACCTTCCAATACGTCTGTTTCTTGTCTGTACTGGTACCTACTTATAGTTAATAATGACAGCAAAAATCTCAAAATCTGTGGGTTAATTTTAAAACTGAAATATGTGTATCAGCATGACTTTGACTGCGTTCAATAATTAAGGCCAGAAGCTTTACAAAGAGGGATCAGAGAAGGATGACAAAATTGTAGAAGATTGATTCATTCTCAAATAAAGACATACACCTGAAACTAGACCGACTATGTTAACACGATTGACCGGACAATATCTGCGTTCTAGTGCACCCTGTTAATCACTTCACATAGAAAACTAAGAGATACATTTTACCATGTGCAATGGTTACTGATATTTCACAGTATACTGTATTATGAAGTAGGCAGAATGGTAAATGAACGATACAATATGCAGGGCTTTTTCATGTTATGTTTTAAAACCCTAAAAAAAGTGGCTAATAACGACATAAGTCGAGCTAACCTGGAATCGAATTAACCGGTGATAATGGTATACATTTCTCAAATGATTTTAACGCAGGTTTAAGCAATGTCAAGAAATCTTCAATGAACTGAAGGTTTTGCCTGCTTCTCCCTAAGTTATGGGAAACGTACGACCTCTTTGAAGAAAAATGAAAGTCTTGTTATCATTATGCCTATTTTGAGCATAACATAAACAATTTTAATCAGACGATGAAGCTCTTTGAAATGCGGTATAGGTTTTTCCGTATAAATTTCAAAGCTGGGATAAGTTATCTATATATCCTAAAAGCATTTGCATGCATAAGGGTTTTTCACAAAAAATATTGTCTAGTTTACGACTGCGCCTGGATTGGCTGACTAATTCTCTCAAGTAATGGAACACAATTGACATCGAGTCGAGATAAAATCGTTTATAGTTCATGTTCCTGCTGTCCACTGTATAATAAAAAGTTGTTGACTACCTCAATGGAAAGCGACCTTTGACTTAAAGATGATGCAAAACAACCTTGTAGACGATGCCAGGATCAACACTAGAAAGTCGCAGTGTGTGGATTAGGAGAAGTTCTAATGGTGGGGTCACCTGTTGAAATTAACTGGACATTTACTGTATCTTCTCTCAAGAGAAATGGGTAGCTTGGACACTACTCACAATTGAATGTGTCTGAGGTTGGCATATGATAATTCAGTCATACTTAATGTGAGATCAGTGCCGCTATGGTAAACAAGGTTACCCCATGAAAGTGTAAACGGATTACCAATACTTGCCGCTGCAAGCACTTGTACTACTGATCAACCCTAAAAAAGATTAACTCGAGTATGGTACTCCTTTTCGAAAAGGATTGACTGGAAAGTTCATCGAAATTCGTCGGCTGTGGTTAGTTGTTGGTGATTCGCAACTTATGTCAGCCTGAATACTTATCAGTAATCTAATTGTATTGTGTATAAGGCTAACGATCAGTGGTTAAAAACTAGTAACAAAATAAACCTGGCGATGGATATGTGTTAACTGGGTCCATGATCTTAGAATGGTCACCTAGAATACAACCTGAAGGAACATGGCTGCAGTAAACCACACTAAATATTTAACAGATATATTGATGAACAACAAGGAATAGGTAGACACACCGGAGATCATCTAACAAAATACCGTCAAATATCTATTTAGCGAGTGTATTATCTTAACGGAGAAAGATATTTTGACTAGATTAATTTCCTCTCATATGGGTATTTAACACACTCATTTATGACGTCTGTTGGTGAGATACGGAATGTCAAGGATAGACAAACTGTAAACGTCACTGTGACCAATTCTATTGGTGGTGAGTTCATTTCATCGTGAGCCGGTTACATACGTGGTTGTTAATCTGCAGTCAGTTTCATAATTAAGTCTGAAATCTATAGAAAAAACGTGCGACATTTTTAGAATGGCTAATAAGGTGTAAATCACCTGTTCATAAAAACACCAGCTACAAAGACAAGTGACTCCATGAGCGACTGCGTTTGCTCATCATGTGAGGCTTTGCATCTTAATTAACAACCTAAAATTAATTACTTCCTTGTGTACAAGAAAATATTTGAATTTTTCAAACAAAGGATGTGAAATACCAACGTCTTACTGAAGATAGCCTTCTGAAGTAGACTTTCACCAGGTCATTTATACTGATGTTCGGACATCATCCCGTGGATGTACTACGTGACATTCGGTGTTTACCAGCGGCATATTCGCTCAGAATACAAAAATAACAGAAATGCTTTCCGATTTACAGAAACCTTTTCCAAACCTTCCATTGTCATTCGAGTCAGCAATAGATGCACTCACTTTTCTAGACACTATCGATAACCGACGAAAAGATGACATCATGTGACAAGCAGTACGTTGTGAACACATTTAGAATGAACAATATCTGAAGTTCAACGGTTTCTGTTTCCTTGGTTTATAGTCTGCTTCACAGAGTACGACCTACTGACGTAACACATTACATAGCGAATTGAACACTGTTTCTGATGCACTGATCCTCAATAGTTAGAGTTCGCTATATGGTATAGTGAACCAAAACCACGTGTATGTAACGCTATCATACAGAATAGGCAATATTATATTGTTTGATACGTTGCTTCTGAGATGGGTCAATCAACAGTCCTTTAGTGCTGTTAGATTTCTCTTACTCTGTCACACTTGGTCGCTGAGGAGGATCGTGGGATTGTCATCTATACACTACATTTACAAGGTTACCTGCAGGTGAAGTTTACTTTGGCAGAACTGATCAATTCCTAATTGGAGAAGTGATGGAACACGTTGCCATAAACATAGATCAGAAACCTAATTAGCCACGTGTCTTGACGTAACACTACCAGACCTTGGAAACCCAATTCCCCGATCGCCAAGGCGTGGTGGGGACTTATTGTTAAAGCGAACCGACAAACAGTTTTCGTGTGATGATGTGCCACAACGAGTCCGTCTTTCCGACATCATTCGTGGAGCTGCTGGCTACACGTACGAAGTCGATCATACGTGTTCAGACTTAAGTTGTCTTGAATCTCCGTCTGCCCAGGTTAATTAGCTATCTGCATTTTTCTGTTATTTCGTCACTGTTACGTGACACGACGTCTGTGAGCACACAAGTAATATTTAAACTAAGCAACAAATTTTCCAGCATTGTGACGCAAATTCTTGATGGAAAAGTTTGCCGCTCAAAACCGTTTCCGTACACAATTTCAGTCTGATTCTGTAATATTAGGGAATGAACATTGAGCCGAATTTGATCTGATGGTCTTCTTGTGATTAACGACACTGTAAGTATATATCCACCTGGAATAAGCAGATTAGACTGCACGGTAATATTCTGTACCCATTGGGTAAGTGTCCCCTGATTTTGAACCGTCGGTCACTTATCGGGATTTCCAGTATAATCTTCACCGAGGTTGACTAACAAATGATAAATCCAACCATGAAATGGCGCTAACGAATCGGTTTTCTCTGAATGAAAATAATAACAAGACACTTCAGCGAATAGCTACGAATCTGCCTGCCTTCCACCTTCCGTTTAACAATTGCCGCTTTTCGATTCGACGTTGTTGTGTCTAAATTTATCATAGAAGTTGATGGCCTCAGAATTAAAAATAAACTTGGTGATAAAAGACGAGCTATGTCGATAAAACTGGCAAACCGAACAACAGTGAAGCCATGGATAGTGGTTCAGGGTGACCGCAAAATTGATTTGTACATGTTTTGATGAACGCCTCTGTGAGGAAAACTTTGCGCAACCTTTCCACACTGGCCCGGATTTCAGGTGGACTACTTGGTACTTTAACGTACACACCATTGTCAGACAAGTCTGTTCGAAAAACAGGTTTATTTGGAAAGACCGCGTATGTTTTGGTCGTTGTTGCCAGGCAACGAATCCAGACTCATTTCAAAAAGGCAAATTGCTAGAGGGACACTTTAGTGACGGAAGAAAAACTATAAAATACGTGCGACTAACGGATGGGCTGTTTCTGATGTGTGAATCCCTGGCTGATTTTTTCCTCCATATGTTTTTAGATTAAAAGTGGCCGGGAGAAATAAGTCACGTGACACAGCAGCTGGTTTAATTGGGTTTGCTTCGGTGTTGGATACCGAGAAACAGTACGTAATTCATCAATCTGAATATGTTCACTGAACAGTGAATGAAACACCTTAATTAGAATAACAAATCCAATAAGATCCTTCTCATAGTGTGAATACAACGGCCGAACGAACTTCTTAAGTGAGGTATAAAGTGCACCTGCGTACTTACGAAGTCGAGGCTTTCCGGGGTGCTAAATTTGTCAGGTGACAGACCATAATGAGGATGATCTAATATACCGTGGCAACAAACTGTCTAACGTGTCACTCTAAAATCAGTTGAAAACAGCAGCATACGGAACCCATTGTTGGCGGACCAGACTTCCATAGCTGACAAAAACGTTCCCAAATGCAAAAGTGCAGATCCAAATGGCTTCATGATCCGATATAGTTTTGTGGGAGTTTTGCCTTCTTAGATGCCTAGCATGCAAACAGGCAAACCAAATCAGATGAGCACCAAGCTTAAAGTAATAACTGATCGATGTGAATTCGTACGCAACGTAGTATTTACTTATTCTAGTTATTATAATATCTAATGCATAGTGATCTCAGGTGCTGCAGCATTCGTTCAAAAGATTACAGAAGTAACGCAACTTATGTTAGGTGTGTACTCACAATGAAATGGGCCACTGTGATTCCTCGATGCTTGTGAACATTTGCCAGGCGAATAATTGATTGATCCAGCACCTCCTCATCGTTGTAATTTCGAACCAGTTCCAGAACACTGTCCATGTACTTGACGCCCAGTTGACCCAGGTAAGTTGAATTTAGTGCTTGCGGCAAGGTACTCCATCGTTTGGAATTGTACAACTTCATGAAATTCGGGTGGTTGAGAAATAAGCTGTGCAACGAGTACGGTTGAAAACCAAGTCATGCATAAACATAGTAACAAGATAATTGAATACTGGTAAAAATGGTCTCATATATAAACAACTTAGTAATAATAGGTTACTAACATTTGAGTTCGAAGTGATCAACCACTGGCCCATTCGGATTTGGATTTAAGTATTACAGGCTATATTTCAAACAGTAAACCCCTGATTTGTGTACGGCTTAGACCTATTAGACTTCACCGCATACTTCAAGAAGTCATGTCTGTCTGAGTCGCTGATGGTTGATTTGGTTATTTTTATATATTTCTGTGCATTAAGCCAGCATTACAGTAGCAAAATTTGTTAAGTACGGAATCATTGGATACTTGCGGAAGAACTTGTATTCCATGTCATCTAAATCAACATTTGACGTACACCATCTTGTTATAAAAGTGTGCGCAACATGCGAACCTCGGATTTTGTGAGAAAATTCAGTTGTATCACTCTCAAAGACAAAACTTAGTTTTATGTTGGAAGTCATGTCTATCATCAAAATGATCTCCAATATCACCTCGATGATGTGGTTTCCATTTTTTCGAAATAAAATGACGTTAAATTTTCTAATCAATAAATACTTTGAATAAGTGGGACAACTAATGGAAAAAGTCAACAGCCTCATCGAAAAGAAATTTGAATGCCGCGTAGTACATTTCATATAAATAGCTACTTTCAAGTGCTCAGCACATTTTTACAAACCGTTTGTAGATTGATTATGTAAAAGGTTTTGGAGATAGGTCGCACATACGTTTTACGAAACATAAATAGATCACAACAAAAGCGAAAATGATTTTCGACTAAAGCAAACGTTTACCTCATTTGGCGATTGTTAAATTATTATTTCGACTTAAAATTATTTTTTTAAAAAGTACATGCAAGTTTTTCGCAGTAAGATTTATACAAGAATTAAAGGTGAATAATTAAGGCTTCAAAGGGAAATGTGATTTGTTCGTTGATTTAAAGAAAATCATTGTTTTTTTAAAACCATTGACGTGGTGGTAGTGAAGGATTAATCTTCGCTGTGGTAACATGGATAAACTAAAGACGAAGTTCGAAGCAAATAGACTATGATATAAATTGAACATCACCCGCAATTGACCATGGCCCTCGCGTTTCCATAGAATTTCCAGTCAGCCCTTTTCGGAAAGAAGCTCTAATTAGAGACCGTCAGAAGTGCATATCATTGCCACAGCCGGGATTACAACTCCGGTCACGCTTTCAAAAGGCAACCGTGTTGACCACTGCGCCATCGACCTCACCTTATGCATGACCGAAATAAAATATGCGACTTCAACTTGGAGAGGAGTCCTAGTCGAAGGGTCATCGATTGGAGTTCACAGACAGTAACTGTGTCTCCTCTCGAGGCGATCGGGCAACCTGACCATTACTCACAAGTGAAAGTGGATGAGCGTTCTCATACGATAATTCGGTCGTGCCTAACGTGAGGTCAATGGCACAGTGGTAAACACGGTTGCCTCATGAACAGCATGTCCGTCGTACAAGTCCCGGCAGTGGCGATGATATGCACTACTGACGAGCTCTAATGGGAGCGAAACTCGAGTCTAGTGCTTGCTTTCGGAAGGGCCGATAGGAAAGTTTATGGGACTGTGACAGCTGTGATCAATTGTGGTTTATGTTCAATCTACGTAAAAATCCTTATATATTTATACTTATGGATATATATTCATCAGGAGAACGAATTGCCAAAATTTGCTCAAAATTTGCGGTGTACTGATTTTTCGGTATACACTTGGTGGCCGGGAAGACAGTTTTGCAAAAGGAAAAACGAGTGTCATTCAACGTGCTTAAAACTTGGAGTGAATTAATCAATAACAAACGCGGTTGCCATTCACTTCATTAAAACGAGGTACAGGGAAACCCGGTCGAATCGTTGTAGGTCGTTTGCGTTGTTCGTTTGTGTCCTTAGACTCTTGTGACCACTGAGAAACTCACCTTGACCTGATGTCAACAATCACAAGTGACATAATCATCTGGTGGTCTAATCATTTAAGAAACTAATACTACACCATTTGATTAGGCACAGAATCAAGATACAATGTTTAAACCTAAAATCATTCATCAAACTTACAGCGAAATCAAAAAACCAAATGTTTATCATTTTGTCTTCCTGATTGAATGCATAACAACTAATGGTCGACCGACATTCATAAGTCAAGTTATGATGGCGTACTCAGAGTAGATGATCGTTAAAGGCAAAGCACGTGATGCTTATGTGATAAAAAAATTAGCCTAGTGGTATTAACTGAACACCACTTGCAAGTGATAGCAGCCTCTGTATTCCCATAAACAATTTTCGGCTGGTCTCTTTAGAACAGAATCACCGACGGGCGGCAGTGACAGCAAAACTTGGGTATATTGCTTTTATGTTCGCAAGTTACAAGTTGAAAAGCTGCAGACCACTGTGTGTGATGTTCGGTTGACACTAACCAGAAAGTCTCCACTTCTAATCATTGTAGTGGCAGCAGAGCTCAACGTGGCATTGCTTGGACTTCTGATATAGCACTCTAAGTGTAGTCATATACAGAAATAATGTAAGCTAAGCATGTACGAATTAATAAAACTGTCGCGGACTACAGAATACTTTGCCATTAACCAGGATATTTCGAACTTCTTTCCAAGGTAGCTCAAGAGGCGCGTTTTTGCATAATGATTCGGCATCCACGAATAGTGTGTGATTGGAAATACAATGCAGTGCCCAACTCATACATTGTTAGCTTGTATTTTTTGCATCGCTTTGTATAGCAACATACAGTAGAAGCTTGTTAAGAGCACACCCGAGAACTGATAAAATCTCAGTCCTGGTTTTAAACAACAGACCACAATGCAGCAGTTATTCTGCAGCATCCGCTTTGTAGACTAAACTATTACGATTTCAGTTTTTCAGTGTAAGCTGTAAGTTTAGGCCAACAGTGGACAACTTTTTGACGAAATCCGATTCGGCAAGTTTGGATGATGTTGTCAGAAACACGCAAAGTTTGGACCAGCTGTCGCTAGTACACTTAGACAGTTCTACTGTTCGAAAAAACAACGTATGACTGTCAATATTTGCTCTCTTTCATTTGCCACCATACTCTCATTTTGCATCATGGATGTCCGTCTGCGTGAGTTGGGTAATTTAATGTTTTACCATTGATCACTTATGACTAGTAGGTTATGTTGGTTTTACTTTTGAGTGTAGGCATAAAGGAGTTGTTGTAACTAGGCCTCTATTCCGCTGTCATTGATCCATTAAACTACGGTCTTTTATTGTGGTTATATGACAATTAGGCTGTAGTGTCATCCACAGATATGTTGTTGGATGTTTGAAAGTTTTATTAATAAATGTAGTATTTACAAATTTTCTTCATACCATCCGAAATTGGTAACAGTACACATGTTGACCGCAATCGAATTCATAACCATGCTCTTACATGTTCCTGTTTCACAAAATGTTCGTGCATAATTATTCACTTCTTTGATCAGTTTGATCCCCCAACTGGGTCACTAACTTTGACTGGATTGAATGGAAAAGACATGGAACACAGATTTCTCTTACAATAGCTTTCATAGCTGCTCAGTTACTTGGTTAATTCTGCCTTATTTTTTCCTTCATATAAACCGTTTGATGACCTTCTTAACTATAATAAAGCAATGAGTTAAATAAGGCATTTTACAGCAGATTTCGTCATACATGAGCTTTTGCTTCGAAGATTGTTTGAACCCCTTAAAACGAGTGCAGTGCTTGAGGTGTTACGTTACTAAAAATATAGTTCTCAGTTTTACTCATGTTGGTTCCATCATTTTCATTGTTTTGGACTTGTTCTAAACTGTGTTCAAAACAGAATTTAGAAACCGAATTGAATGTGTGAGTGAACATAGAATGTGCACGTATGATTAATGTGTACGCTGTTGGTTATTTTTATAAATGTTCTTGTTGATTCAGTACAGTTTACAAGTTGTTTATGACGTTGCAGTGTATCTGATGCCAACCAGAAAATCGGTCATATCGTCTCGGTGCTTGCTAGTCGACCGCACATTCCACCGGGTTTACAGACGTTGTCGTCCAAAATACGTCTGACTTAAGTATTTTACTGTCATATGTTTAGAGAAAATATTCAGGAAAAAGTAATCCATAGACAGCAAAGTTGAAAATCAACAAAAATCAGTCTAAACATCACGCAACCACGGTATCAGAATAGCAAAGCAATATTTGCGGTGTTTAGCATCAGCACTAATCGTAAGTGACCTTCACTAAAGCGTGATGCTATATGGCAAATTGCGCATCTCAGTGATCTACTGAGCTAAACTGTAAACAATGATTCAAATCCACTGTCATCCACTCAGTAACCAAATTTTCTGACCGAAAAGGTTGATTAAGAACCATAATCCTTATTTAGCGTAAGTTATGGCCTTTTGAAAATAGCTTTAGGCCATGAACCCATCATCTTCGCTCAACATTTAATCCCATACAGCACTGGTAGTCTCTCAGAAAACCTGAATTATTCCAGCTACTGCGTCCAATGAAACAAACAGGTAAAAATATGCCACCGTGGACTTCTTCCCCATTGTCTTTTCCAACTTAACTAATAAGCCCTCTCCATTCAGGACTGTCAACTTAAATCCCAGAAGTAGGTTAATAAATCCCGGTTGCACAGTTTCGGTAGATCTCACCCTTATGTTTCAAGATTAACCGAATGAACGAATTTGTATCCTCATAAGTTCACTGCTTGGATCGGGGGTGTACATAACTACAGACATAAATACATACTCAGTAGTTCATTTGAATGCGAACGGTGTTCAAGTTATATCAATCAACTGCTAGAGTACTCGTCAGTGAAGTAAAATATTGATTAGCAAACTCAGTTAAATCGGTGGTTTCAGCCTGATATACAAGCCCCCATTACAACGTTATCGTTTGGAGTCAATAGGCAGTAGCTGTATCTCCTTCTAATATATCCAGGTGATCTGAACGTAACTCACAGGAAACTATAGTTGACCGTTCAGTCGTGATAAATCAATCATGATTAATCTGAGAAGAATGAAGTTGTGGCCGGAATCCGGCTTCAGTTCACAGCAAGAGCGAGCTCTAATGGCGTGCTCTAACAACAGCCAAACTAGAATATATCACTTTTTTGAAAGGAGTTGGCTGAAAACTCCATAAAAATGCAAAAGCTGCGTTCATACGAGGTTGTTGCTCAGTCTAAATATAAAACTTTTACAGTCCGCATTCTACAAGAGGTAAGTCTAAAAGCGTCATCAGCTAACGTGTTAGACACAGATAGTGGCCATGTCTGGTGAGTTCCGGAAACGCGATTTAAGGTTGGCAACCTGCGGATTTAACTAAAGGCAACCTTAATCTTCACTACAGTTAGTTGCACATACCAAGTTACTTTTGATCTCAGCTACCTGTCAAGCTGGAATGGGTATAATGTTGAATACGATGGATAGGGCCTAGCTGACTGTTTCAGCTATAATTTGATTAAATACTATCCTCCTAACCGAATTTGTTAGATGGCAGTCTAGTCTGCAAAATTTCCGATTTCTACGGGTGCTGTCTGCATACAACTTTATCAGCTACGTTACTGACAATGTCCAGGATGCTTTCTGAAAGAAGTCAGCCAATCTAATACGGTTGACACATAACCCAGGTACTGTTTTATCAGTCAGAGTTTTGTGCATTCAATTGGGGTGATTTTGTGAAGTTTACTTTGGTTGTGGATAAGAGTAAACAATAAGTAGATCAAAGAAATATAAACGAATTTTACAGTACTGTTTCTACGATAGCGTTGTTCATCGTAATGCTAATTCTAGGGATAGCAGACAGAAGTAGACTAGCTCCTGAGACAAATTCGAGGATAAGTTTAGCAACGCTTAATTCAATCTTATCGCTACAAAATAGTTCCAATTTCTATCCCGATCTCTCATCTAGGACCCACATTCTAAAATCGAGGTCCGCGATTTCATCATTGATAGCAAACGTTTCGAACTTACTGATCCCGGAGACTACATCTCCCTATTATTCAAAGGAAAGGGTGGTGTGTTAGTGGAAGTTTCAATACATCTGTTCCAGTTAGTCTGGGCGCCTGTGAATGCTCATCTGAAAAGGGGTGAGTTTGCTGATCTAATGTATTTGAAAAAGGGGGTGAGAACAATTTTGAAAGTTGTAGGTACTTCAGTTTACCTCCTGGCTTCTGTAGAGTGTTAGCGACCACTAGACTTCTTTGATAAGATGCTGCTTTAAAAGTAAACATCGGTAAAATGTGGGTGAGTTTCTATCCAAGGGAAAAGTGTGTGGAGCAAAGTCCAGCCACGCGTCGAATTCTGCAATTACGACAAGCGTACTGCTAGAAAAGTCGTCGAACTTTTAGTTAGTAAGAATGCGTTCGTCTCGATTACTTGACCCATAACCTTGAACTCGCTTGGATTCGGAAGTTGGTGAACACGTTATCCGTGCTCTCCTTCAATACATTGTCTTAGGTTAGGGTCTAGGACGAATTTTCAAGCAAATTTCTTGTCAGAAATGAGGTCACCCGGTTGTTCACTTCCCCCTCTTGACCACTTTCATCGTAGTTAGTCAACAAAGGAATGTATACAACTCCGACAGGGTAGAGATATTTCCATCATGATTTTATAGTTTTGAAGAATTGGTGTAACTCACTGATATATTACTGTTACAATAAAGATTTAATAAGCTTGAATATGTGAGCCGTTGTAAGCTAAACTGAAACAATCTGCTCACGGTCACATAGCAACACTTAAGTTGAAGAGGGTTCCAATTTGCAGGACGAAAACGTAGCTACCTGGATGAAGTGGTGGAATATACATTGGTACTTCATTTCACCAGTTTAAACATCACATTCATTTAAGTTCGTGCATTACAGTCCAAATGTGGCCAGTTAGTCATACCTCCTACTACATTCGATATTTCAAAGCAAGTCTTATCAATAATAACTTTTGTTCGCATAATATTCAACGTCTTGATTTGGTTTCACTGACGTTCATATGTTATCTGAACAGATGACAATGAGGTGTGACTTGAAATATTAGTATAGCACCTAACTTAGTATTCATTCTTCGTAAAGAAACGTTTGAGTCAACATCATGTTACTGATGGTTTTAAAAATGAATTTCTCAATGCTATTTGAAAGTTGTGCAAAAGCAATAACTTACATCGTAATGTTTTGTTAACAGTGTTCCTTAAAGTAGAACAACAAGGCGATTTAACCTGAGATGTTTTGAATTAACAACAAGTAATAAAATCTGTTCAAATACAAAAATAATTTCAATAATATTTTTATCATAACGAGCATATCTTAATATTAACACAAGTTTATTTTTCAGAAAAACTTCGAGTGTTTATCAACCGAAAGTCATAGTAATAAACGTTGGTGTGACTTCCGGGAGAACAATTTATGATGTCGATAACCGAAACTAACACATAAGAAATCTGACCGTCAGTATATCCACACAATCAGTACAGGCTCCTTATAAACACGATTGTGGATTCTAACCGCCAGTGTGTTGTCGAATTAGAAACAAGTATTAAGAGAGGGGTGACAACATCTTATTGGAAGTCACTGGCATCTGCGATTGCCAATTAATGATGCCCAACCTCATTCACAAGTAACCATCAAACGCATACCGAAAGCTTATATTTCAGTTCGCCGAAAACCTGAAGATTGGTTGACGTAGACCCACAAAAGTAATCCGTTCTGGTTCACCGAATATTTCAACAGTCGTTAATCATGTGTCTTTTCTTACTTTCATCTGTTTGTTGTCTATAATTATTCCATCCGCGCATCCCTCTAATCCATACATTCAACCCCCCTATATGGGTTCCCTTTCCGAAGACTAAAATTAGTTACATGTGCGATCAGAATGTACAAAATGTAGCACCGAAGAATTCCTTCATCTACGCCTGATTTATCCATAAATTCAAATGCTCTGAATTGTCACACAACTGCTACACCATTATAAGTTATCTCAATTTTCTTTTAACAAGAGTCCGGGAAAATCACTACTGAGAATTCAGTCCTTCAAAACTGCAATCAATTGAACATCATGGTGAAACTTCTATGAAGTCCGTTTCTAACCGTCAAAAGTCCACAGCAATTATAAGATGCTCACTGCTATCGATAGTCAAAAATACTATCTAAAATTGCTCATCTAATCGACTGTTCATCACTTACGGATGACGTTCTTCAAGCTGATGGACATCACTGTTCAGTAAACCATCAAAGTAGCCAAATAGGCCGATTTGGTGACTTGTTATCACGAAGTGTCCAGCAACTAATGATGCACGGCACCAAGTTGATCCACTTAGCTAATTCAAAATAGTGTTTTTTGATCGAAGTAATAGTAAAGTGTATTGATTGACGGGACAATATTGAGACGGTCCGGTTCACTTTGGAGGCTTGAGACTGTTGCGATCTAAGTAGTCTCCGGGTGTTTTGTGGTTTGCCAAAACATCAACCTTTAGATGAAACTGGCATCATATTATCTATTGAATTGTCTATCCCTATTTATGTAAAAAAACTGCATTAATAATGCAATTTTTCTGTGGATACTTATTTTAAGAATCTAGCCTTATAAGTAAAAATAGAAACTTCAGTGGTATTAGACCATGTACTGATTGAAGTACGTGATGTGTATGAAAAAATCTTTGTTGTGTTTTTATTGACCGATGCTTCTTGCCTGGATGCTCAGACGGTGGTTATATTAGAAACCAAGGGAAAGATTCCTTTCTAGTTAGGTTTAACTAACTGAGCAGTTATCAGATTAAACTATCTCTACCGCATACGAGAAGAACTATTTAAAACACTGGACTCCCCCTAAAGACCACTTCATCAGAGCAGAAGGATGACATATAGTAAGATATGGTAACCTTTCGTTTACTTCCATCAGTCGCATACGTAAAATAGGCAGGTTATATACGAACTACAAATAGAAACAGACAGGGAATGGATACGTATATAGTCACACCAACATCATGTTGGCCCGATAGGTTACTTCAACCGCTTTTGTGTACACAATGCCAACCGGTGTTTTCTGATCGATTTATCTTCACTAAAGACCACTTGTTTCTATTGCTGATTGGGTAACACTATTTTGAATGAGCTAAGTAGGTCAACTTGGTGACGTGCACCATAAGTTGATAAACATCTTGTGATAACAAATCACCAAGTCGGTCTATTCAACTTATTTCTACGACTAAGAAAGTGAATGAAGCGTTAACTTATTGCAGTGTATGTTATTTTTATACTTTGATAAAGATGATCAACGACTAAGTAGGAAAAAACAGTATAGAACAAGCTTAAACACATTTACGGGATAGTTGTATGCCATTCCTAACGTTCGTCAACAGTTTACACATTTATACTGATCGAAAGATGAAACTCGATGCATATGTTGTGTGAAGCGAGTGTGCTGTCTTCACAGTGAGCATGCACAGACGTATCGTTGAGCCGGTTAAATGTTTTACCTACAGTACATCATATTCAACCTTCACATTATCAGGGTAGTTTTACTGATCAAACAACAATCATAACTGTATACGAAAAGACTATAAATCATGGCAACAGTTCGACCTAGTTGTGACCGTTTGATGTCCTCTTCCCAATCATTCTGTTCCATCGTTTTTGTAATTAGCTGTGATATACAAATATATATTATAGATATAAAAAATATTAAAATATTAAAATACTCGCATGGGTTTTTATTAAGCAGCTGGAGAGATAAAATCAAAATCCTAATATTGCCTGACGCATGCCTCCTTGTAGTTCCAAGTGACCGAGCCCAGCACTTTCAATGGGATCTGCGATTTCACCATGTCTGAGAAACTATACACAATTGGCGATCGATTTAAGCGAAAACGATACCTTTGTGTCCTCGCTTGATATCATCAGATAATCAGAGCTTTCCCCACAATTGACGATAGCAAATGTTTTAAATCCAATACTCATACCATGCCTGATGTAAAGAAAACCCAAATTACCAAGACCTATGTTTTGCGAGCACGCAAATTGGAGTTTCACATACGACTGATGAATTTCAGTTACAAATAGTTTAATCGAATGCTTTCAGAGGAGAAAGGAAACGTAGCCTATGTTGATGTGAAACCTACAATTACCTAATACTGTTGTTCACTTTTTAGTATTGAAGATAGGTTCTACCGGTGTTACCAAATCATAACCGCGGATTTCTACTCTGAAGTCATAGCTGAAGTAAGCTGCTCCCAAATAACGATATTCGTCCAACTATGTTCACTGGAAGACAATAAGGTGGATCATATGCACTGTCATTAGAAATCCATCGATTTTCTATTTCCTCTTCAAACTGTTCCACTACTGGTAAACGCAACACTACTGTACATTAATTGAAACTAATGAAATGAAGAAACTCGTTTTTCCGCTCAGTTTCTGATCCCTTGGACTGGAAATTTCAGGGCTCGGAGATCCGAACGTTTTGACTGTAACAGTCCCCAATTTGTTGGTGTAAAAAGTCACAATTATTCATAACAGGCGGTGTGGCCAAAAGACTGATTCATTAATTTAAATTGAATTTCACTCAAAAATGGTTGCAGCCTACACATCCACCTGGACGTTCAAACACGTTTATTCGAAAAAAACGAAACTCAAGTTTCACTTCCGTCAGCTAATTGAGGTAACAAGCAGTAATTGCCTATTTTTATATAACCGAGTCGCCAATCACAAGCGAAAGTAGTTGAGCGTTCAGACGTAGTGATACGTTCATCTCTAGTGTGACGTCAAGGGCGCAATGATCTGCACGGTTATCTGGCAAAAGTGTGGGCAGGATTCAACCCCCAGTTGTATGCAGATTATGTACCACTGATGAGTTCTAGCGAGAACGAACCCCCATGAAGACACTGGTTCGAATTCCAGCTAGATTGATCAGGACTGCCGTGAGTACGGTTCCTAAGAAACAACTCTTACTGAACCTACCTTTCAAAGGTGACCGTATCATAACTGACGTGAGTCAAAGATGATAGTCTGCTGTAACTCGTACATAACCTGCAGCTGAACTGCGGTCGTTACTCACAACCAGGAGTGTTGATCATAATCGTGATCTACTGAAATATTGTCTCACAAGTAATTTATCATTTCACTTGCAGTTGCGGTGACGTCTATACAAGCAGAACGGATTGGTGCCTACGACAAAGAATGGTTCAGCATATGCCTAAGTGATTGGTGCGCATGATGACGTAACAGGCAATGACAACAAAGTGAGTGAGCCAAAATCAGACCCCATCCATTGCAAAGCACATCATGGAAATAGGTCATATTTCTGACCCCGCCAGTTCGTTTCAAGTATTATTGTATAGTCGGAATCCTAAATTGCTTTTTCTTTCCGAAGCAGTGTTAACCAATTCTTGTCGTCCGGCCCTATATATGCATAGATTGTTGACACATGCAATTTACCTGTCCCAGAACTGATACCAATCTTTGTTTCATGTAAACCTAATTGTTGACTGTTTCAATTGTTATTGATACCCCCATGTTCACTATACCCTATTGCTTAACGTTCGTAGCTAAAGAAAGTAAACGAAATGTTAATATCTCACAATATCGTTATTGTTGAACTGGACCAAGGAAACTCAGTGTTTTAAATGTGGATCATGCCCAAATTATCTTAGCCAAATCGCCGACAACTCATCAGGCATCACTAGTGAGTTATTGATCGGATTTCCACGTTTTAATGTTCCCAACCATGCGGTTATCGTGATTAATTGAGTATTTAAACAATCGTTACAAAGAGTTAGCAAAGTTGATTGGTTTAGATAGAGCGGCGTCGTATTTAGACAATAGCATCATGAATGATACAATCAGCCGTTAAGTCGGCTTACGTAGAGCTCGTGAAGATGCCGACAACAGATTTTTGATAAATTTAAACTGGTACTTTCGAGCACACCAGTGAGTAGAGGTAAACAGTTTACTGGGGATAAAATTTGAGTGCACATGAATATGTAAGTGAGTTTATGCAATATAACAATGGTCTAGAGTGCGGAAGCCAATAGTAAAGATGTTCGACAGACGAACGAAACAGAAGATAACAAACCTAGCAGTCCTGATTGACAATTACCAAGGTAGCCGTACAATCGGGATAAATGTTTTGAACACTTAGGGAGGGCTGTGTAACACATCTTATATTGGTTTGTTCTCTAATCGATATGTTAGAGCTCAGAAGTAAACAGGTCATCAAGTACAGGTTCAACATTTATTGACTTTTAAACGGTTTAGGTATCAATACCAAGATAAGATAAGACTCGACTTCTTCTGTTACGTTGTTTCGCTACACAAAAGAAGTGCTAGTCAGCGGTGTCCGAATTTCTACGGCAATTACTAAATCAAGATAACCAGTATACTTGTGCAACCATAATATGACACTCCGCTTAATTTTTTCGACAGATGCAGTACGCAGTCCACCACTAGCAAGTCTTTTCTGACCCTTGTATGATTTACTTTCCCGTTAAACCAACATACCTACAGAAAACTTCACATAACGAAATCATACGTGTACAGGACTAAGAAAGCTTCTCTTTCACGTAGTACAAGAAAATTGTCAAAAACAAAATTTTATCGAGCTGCAGGTTCATTCGCTTGGAAAAATGTGACGTTAAAACTAAGAACCTTGACAGGAAATTTGAAAGCCAGCGGTTACACAAAAAGTGAAGCAAGACTGTGGAAAAAGTTTGCACATAACATCTGTGGAATCAGTTTATCTGCAACTTCATTTCCTACGTAACTACTAGGTAATGATAACCAGAGACACCTCTCGCTGTTGAAATGTCGGAAGCTTGAAGCATCGTAAAATTCGGTAGACAACGTCCCAAAGAATTTAACTACCTAACCTCAAACAAACTGTATACCCTTAACATACTCTCTTATCCATACAAATACTCACGTAACTATAGTTTGGGCTTTGCAGAAAGAACAAACCAACCGTTGCCTGTCATGGAAATCAACATGTTTTGAAATTACTAAAAGCCCAGTTCAAAAACTTCCCGTTTTCTTGTGGATCTTTGATTAGGATAGCCGCAACAACAGCCGTGATCCAAACCAAACGCAATGTGCAAGGTCATGGGGGATTCTCGATGACTCCCTGAGGGACTTAAAAAACCTTCCCTATTTAGCTGTGGCGAGGATCTATACATGATACCCTCCTCTTTGAATATTGAAAATCAAGTTGTTCCGATATATAATAACACCGTTTTCTTTTCCTGTCCATTCATTCAACTCACAACTTTGGGTCACTCTTCCGTTGTACAGAATTATTTACAGGTTACAGGTAGAGAATATCACTTTGGCAGACATCCCGTAAATTCCGTTTCTCATTACTCTATTTAGATGTTTTCTGGAATAAAACATTGATTCTTTCGTGTTTCTAACACACCCACTCAGTCTGCACGTAGGCAGCCTTGGATGACCTTAACCGAGACACAGTAAATCAAATCAAACCAACAGCAAGTTTTCCAGCGACTTGTAGAAAACTTTCTTCATGCCGTTTACCTGTCGTTTTGGCCAGTTCAAAAGGAAGTCTTACAGCAAGTTTTCATCACATTCAAAACGATTCAGACGTAAGTTATGAATTGCTAGCTGCCACAGACAACCCCATAACTAGTTTGTGTCTGATCAACAGAAAATGTGGTTTGCTTGCACGGAGAACCACCCTATGCGCTGGATTATGAATCCAGAAAAGATAACAAGCATTCCGTTGAACGCATAAAAGTTAACGTCAAATACGAGTCAAAGCCGGCCGATCGTTTTGGCGCTCTTCGTTTTTTTTCCGAGGAAACTTGTTCATCGTGGAAACGAATTCAACGCAACTGTACACTTCAACCTACTGTGGGTGGAAAAACCCAACCTACTGGCTGCGAATCAACGAACGCGAAATGACTCATTATTTCCAAGTGAACCTAACTGGAAATACATCAGGCTAGTTTTTTGAAACCCAATGAATGCAAAGCCCTCGTAAAACGTGGTATCCTTTTATACCAAACTTGTAAGATTTATATAAAAAATATTTGGAGATTTTTATTGAAATGATTATTATGTTTAAATCATATACGTCTTCACTACTGTGACCAGAACGCTCAGAAGACTAACACTGATAAATAGACTGGTATAACGATATAGATTGACCAGTGGCACTCTGTTTCAATTGCTGACGATTACTACAGAATGGTCACATGGCTCAAAGGGTTCCGAGCGATATTCAAAACAGATCATATGATCAAGTCTAACTTACTAAAGGCTTGTGGATGAGGCAAGTTAATCGTAGAAAAATTTCAAATTTCTTGGATTCGGATCATATAGTGAGCTGGTTATAGTTAAACTAAGTTCCATGTTGAGGCTAGTGGTTAGGATATGTCATATGATTAACAGATATGAAACCTCGTGAACAGCGGTCACTATTGCGTTAGTTAGTAAAATTTGCCCTTAACCCCTTGTGAGTACTTCTCATTTTATTAGGTCACCGAGTTCATAGTTTAGAAAATATTCCGCCACAATTTACAATGTTATACGTAGTATAAATTGAAGCCGATAGACTACACTCACTTGAATGAAAGTACAGGCAGTTTGTAAGTTCATTCTGAAACTGTCAAATACCTTTCAACGAAGAGATAATTTGCTGAGTTAACGTGTCAGTTGGTATTGATATGACAATTAAGTGAGTCGGCTACAGAGTACAATCATGCCTGGTATACCCCACCATTATTATAAACCAGGCTAGAAATATCTATTTTGCTATATTCCCTTTCATTTAATTTCATAGTTTTAGTAATAAGTTTTTAGAGGTAAAACTTAATAAAATGAACAAGGACATTATAAGATTGTCAGAACACTTTATTGAAATAGACGTTGAACTAAACTTTTGAAGATATTAACTTTAAGCGCAAAGTTATCTTCTTAAATAGAATACCAACCAACTTATAAAAAATGTTCGGTTATTTCAAAGGTCAAACCACGTTAAAATTTTCCTCAGGATTTTGTTCTTTAAATGTATGGATTTTCTTTATCTTTAACGAGCATTTCCCGGGAACACAAATGTCTCAAAAAACTTAGTCGGTTTTGAAATTTTCATTGAATAACTTTTACGTCAATAAAAATGGCCTGCGTCAGCAACGATTCTTCTCAAAATTCACGGAGTTAGTAGCAAAATGATTTTACAGCCTAATGCACAAAGATAGCTACTATCCTGATCAGGTTTCACTTCTACTCAGTAACGGTACAAGTCGAGTTGAAATAATTTATTACTTACTGTCGTAATATTTCAATTCCCATTAGCTGCTTTGCTTCTTCCGTCCGAGTCAGAGCGTTCAACTCTTCCATCAAGTTTGCATGGCGCTGTGGATCCATCTGTCAGGTTTGTACACTCCGAATCACTCTAGTCAAACAGACAGCTTCGCTAATGAGCGCAGCATTACACCAATCAATGAATTGGTGCAGATGCTAACAATAGGCAAAAGAAAAGCTGCTACTAGAGTCATTTGAGTTGTGTGTGAATATGCGTGCGTGCGTGCGTGCGTAAGTGCATTCGTAAAAACGCGTCGACGCCATGCGTGTCTTTGTGCGTGCCTGGCTGTGTTTATGGTGCACCACTGGCAAACCGTGGGTAGCTGTGAGCAGATCAATTTGTCTTGGGCGTATGTGTGAGTGCTATTTCACGCCAATCAGATGATAGCTTTTGCCATTCCAAACGCTCCTCACTTCTTTGCCGGTTGATGTATTTGGAAACTGTGCATCGTGAACCAATCGAAATTAGGAGCAGAGACTTTGACTGATACGTCATTTGCGTTTGTTGACGTAACTTTCACAAGTCCCAAACTTAGCTGGACAACTGTCTGATGCTCACTGCAAAAGCCTCAACAAGTACTTCAAAACCTGCATGCAGTGTATTATCATGGTCTCAGCAAACAAACAAGCCGTATTGTTGGTCCAAACAAATGCTTCCACAGAATGTTGATAGCTATAAACCATAGATGAGTAGAGTTTTGCGTTTGCCAGAAGATCAGATGTTAAAGCACATTTCGTGGCTCCGTATGTGGACTATATCTGTCATTCCGATTCCGGAAAGACCAAGCGAATGATACCACTCTGGATCCCGTAATGTTGGCTTTGCGTGTGTACACAGAGCTATGGTGGCGTGTGAAAAATCTTTCGCCATCCAGCTTGCTTATTCAGACTGAATGGTAAAATGAGGTGAAATGAAATCACCGAATGAGTTGTTCACAGCAATCATGCACAGTCGCTGATTAAAAGTGCATACAGTACTGAACCTGACCGTTCACACGCATCTAATCAGGATGGCCGGGTACTGAATACTTGATGTATGAAAACCACAAAAAGGCATCAGAATGAACTACATATTGCTTCAAGTTTTTGGAATCAGTCCAGAGGGGTAGAAGGAGAAAGAATTCTGAATTTGTAACCCACAGGACAAGTGAACAGAATACGATATAATTTGACCGCCTGTTGTGTCCAGTTTTGTGTGCAAACAGACTACACGAGTTGAGACGCTGCGCTTACGGGACGGCGGTGAACTATTGTTTGGATTGCCGTACACGTGACTGACGGTACGGTAAGATGAAACATCCGGGCTGCTTACGTAACAGAGTGTAGCCGGGTAGCATCCACCTGATGACCATTCCAAGCAATCATCGCATTGAAAACACGCCACTTTACGTCGTTTTTTTTATTACCTATAATCGTTTTCGAACTTAGATGTTATTCGTTCGGACACTGCGAGACAAACGGAACAAGCAGACCGTCTGTGAGATAGTTCGTTCATATCTACCCTATGATGAAGACGCACAAGATTTTCACATTGACATTTCGATAAACCGAGTCCGATAACACAGCGTGCTCTGCAGGCCCTTGATGTTGCTTTTGCACCATGGTGAAACATGTCTGAAATCCGTTTATTTCTAACTTGACAAATTCGAAACAAGTTAAATTAGCTGATACAAATCTACGAAGCTATATTGTTATGTATTCACCTATTGCAAACTGGCGAGACATACTCGTTTTCGTCTATTCTTCAACCTCAATGTAACATTTCGGCAACATTTTACTAAATGAATCAAAGACTGATGAGTATTAAATTATCCCATTCCTACCAAATGACACTCGTAAGTTTTGCCGTTTAGTTATAAATCGTAACATGCTAGTTTATATGGATCAATTAGTTAGAGGTCCTCAGACGGATTCATGTTAGAAATACAAACCGATGAGTGTAACATGTATCCTCGCTAATAAGGATCCACCCTCTTTTGACGAGGAAAATGTGTAATGAAATGTTGTCTTCTGGGTGTGATAAGATCTTTCGTGTATGTAAGGGTATTTATAGCAACACTAATCGTCTCAACATGAAGACCTAAGTATCTAGCAGACAAACTGACGGAAGTGTTTTTAAGATCTAATCACCAGGTCAGTACATACCTGCAGGTCAAATATTAGAACGAATTTATTCTGCGCGGACAACTTTAAATTGTACCATCGAGCAGTAATCGACGCGGCAGTATATTTTAGAAATGTCCCGATTCTACCTCTGTCGGTAGTTACACCTTGACCCAGTTAGACACAAATCGATCAGACGTGACAGAAGTTGAGGGAATCCTTAACCAGTCGGTCATTTCTAAAATATGCAGGCAGGACTGCTGACTAACAAGCAAACATTCGACAAATGCAGTCTAACCGGAATATGTGAAGTAAAATCTCAGTCTAAGTTTTCAAACAATCCGGGAAGGTTTGTTTGTAATTTTTAAGTCAAGAACATGATTAAGTATTGTATAAAGTCTTATGACTGAGACCCAAATTTTGTTGTCCGTGTCGGTGCACTAACCGACTCGCTATAAAATTCCAGTTTAAGAACATACTTAACCAAACTGATCAACGTCTGATACACACCTAGAACATTTCAAAAGTGACTAGGTTGTATTTTCATATCAATATATTTATACTGTTGTGAGGCGCAAAAGCCATCCAAAGGAATAATACCTCAAGGCGTTCAAAGCGCTGTACAACAGTGACGTCACCCTGCTCACATCGTTTGATGAAAGAACAAGAACATATGAATAAAATATCAAAAATCTCATCTGATGAGATCAATTTCAGTCGCATTCAGGGAAAACGAATGCATGACGCCTGATGGGAGAATAACCAATACACTGGAATGTTTTAAGCACCAAGGCCTAATCAATCAGTTGCCAGAAAACCGTCTCAATTTCACAGGCTTCGTAATTCTACGCCTGTGTGGACCGTCAAAAATCCATAAACGGGGTCGTCGGAATAGGCTAGTCTGTGATATGTGCAGCTCGTTGTACAGTGTAACTGCGGACAGGTTGGTTAAGATTCTAGAACTAGTTCATCCACAGATTTGTCATTGTGGCCTGCGTGACACATCTGAGACTGCTAAGCTTGTAAGAGATGCTGTTTTCGATAATAAATTCATGGGTTCACTTGAATTAACGTCGCTATTTGCCAACTTTCTTTCAGTTAAACCATCACTTACATATACACGAATGTATTGATGGATCGGACGCTAATATCTGCACTTCAACAGCGGCTCTGTAAGAGTCATTGTTGTCCTGTATTTTTAAAGCTGAATTCCTGTATACTGTTGGCTTTATCAGCAAACAGGTGGGCTACTTATGAGATCTCCACAAATTTCATCGTTTTCCGGCGCTGTATAGGAAAGCTTGAAAATCAGCAGCTTGATATCTCATTAGAAGACATACACTTCCAGCGTTGTCAGATGGACGACATTTTTTGTGAACTTGACCCTTCCTTGGGCCTAGTGACTTATCTTAACCCGCTTATTGATTATCAACCCTCTGAATTGTTTGCTATAAAAAAACCGATCCATGTTATTGTAAATTTGGTACTGATGAGTCAATACGAAATGCTTGCATCTACCAGTTTTCGTGTTCTGACTGTTTTGTTCGCACTTCTGAAAGGAACTAATTGTTTCAAATTGTTGTCATCGTCAATAGTTCACTCAAGCTCACAACTTCATTCATTTATTGCCACACTTTGAAGGGGACGATTTTTTGTACTTTCTTGGCGACGAAAACCAGGCAGCCTGATGGTCAGTTAATGCCAGTCGAGTACCATAACTCAACGTAGGTAGGATAATGCACGAATGCTAACAACATTTTGCTACTCAAGCAAAAACAGAATCTGGTTCATTGCTTCTGTGGCACAGCAAAAAATATATTCACATCTAATGCAGTTGATTACGAGTTAGAACTTATGTCCGACATCATTTACGAAAATGGCAATCCAGATGGACTGACCCCGAAAAAACATGAGAGTTAAAGCGGTGACGTGTTAACTGGCCACATTAAAGAAGACCACTTATATCAGTCATCTCTATGAAGACGACTCAATCGTAGAGTTGCTCAATCGTCGTCTCTGAAGTGCAATTCGATTCCAACTATCCACTTGTACCTCCTCATCCGAAGAACAAGTTACCTGTTCATACTCAAAACATGCCTGTCGATCCTTTGTCTTCTATTGTACAGTAGAACATACGTGGTAGACAATAAAACATTTGATCTGAAGAATAAGACAGCATCACTCAAACTTATTAGAAACTGGCGTATGAAAAGTTATAACAAGTGAAACTGACACCCATCAAAGGGATGCAAACCATTCGATCAACTCTAGCAAGACATTCAAGCTTGTCTGCAAAGGTCCGGACAACAACCAACTGATATCAATATAATAATGTTTAGTATTAGCTGAAACGACTGCGAGTCGATTGTACAATCCAATATCGTAAGCACAAAGGGAGTTCATTCGAACTTTTAATCAACGATGACCGACTATCAACTTTTTCTTGGCCGCCTGTTCGCCAATCACAAATGACATAAATTGTTTGTTGATCATCCGTTTACAAACTGAAGACTACGACATCAAACTGTGCGGAGAATCTGTATTCACTATTTTACTCATTGATATATACTGACCTAGTGATGAGATTTTGAAAACAGATGTTCTCCCTTCATGTGTCTGTAGTGTGTTCATTACTTATTCACTTAAACCCGCGTCTTGAGATTTCTCTCCAGATCATCATACGTTGTTTCTCATGTCTCCTCGCTAAAGCACATGTCATTTGGTAAGTAATGCCAATACCACCTTCAGGTACCATTGCCATCCATGTGATAGTTGTACTTCATCACATAGCCTTACTGAGGTGTTCAGGAGCCTTGGTTTACTTCAGACAAGGGAAACTGTGCTCTTGATATGGTTGAATGGACCGCCAACAATCTCGGTAATTCACTTTTACAACAAAGTTTATATGGAAGTGAGTGGCACAAAATTTATTTTTCATTGGGCGCCAAGGGTGCAGCAATATTTTACTTAACATATCAGAACAAAATCATAAGGCCGTGATGAAGAAGATGATTTTGAAAGATTCCATGGAAAGTCTCACAACATGATGGCAGTTT
>JTDE01000264.1:258016-271166 GCA_014338405.1 Paragonimus skrjabini miyazakii
GTAACATCTCAGCCACAGAATCTACTGAAAGTAAACCCAAAGAAATGCCGGATTACCACAAGAGATAAATCTTCCAAATAATGCTGAACGAGAGTGTGGCATACTTATTCAATTTTCCGGGTACATGGTTGATCCGTTTTGGTGAAGTATCTCCTCTGGTGACTTAACACTCTATATCTGACAATAGATTTTGTTTTCATTTGCCATCTTTTAACTGTTTGTGGATGTGCTGTGTCGGATAAGTTGTTTGTATTCAGCGTAGTAAATCAGCAGACTGATCATGATCATCCAAAGCCTCATCCAGAACTGGTGACGAATGGTACAAAGTGAATTAATCAAAAGCTGATATCCGCTGTGTTCAGATATTCCATTTATCCATCTTCTTTCTTCTGATAAACATTACCTCTCTTCGTTCTAAAATGTGTTTCACTATCTACATTTTGGCTTCGTCTCTGTTGGATGTATGTCCCTGTCAAACCGATAGATTTTACTTGTTCACAACTTCGTCGCTCACTATGTGGAATGAACTGTAGTAATAACACCCAACGACAGTCTTATCAACCTATCGATCCTGGTGACCAGGAAAGTACCGCACACAAACCGTTCACTTGCTTTTAGCATAAACACATCTAGGTCAAAATGATCACCGGAATCGTTTGTTCAAGTCTTTGCAGCTGAAAATGTAGCTGGATGAGCGTTTTGTTCATTTGTCCTAACTATGATGCTTGAGTTATGGTGGGACACCTCGAATGCATTTGTTGTACTTATGCATACAACCTAGGCCTTGACATATAGCACACCTCGTCGAACAAGCTTGACGTTATTCACAGAAAATGTCCCCCTATTAAACGGTTCTGAAGCGGTCGCGACATCATAACCTACACTTCTCGCTCACCCTCATCATTTGTTGCCATGCGCTCGGACATTTGTCCTTAAATCGTTTTAAATAAGCAGCTGTTTAGATAAAACCAACATGTTGACAATTCGGAACAAGTCATGTTCTCATCCTGATGGATGTTTATTTAGTGAGCACGACCGAAGAACCCAACACATCGGCAAGTCTTTGGACAAGTTTTTGATTGTTGAAAATGTTTTCATCGAAAGCAGCAGCCGTATCAAAAGGCAGTCGTATGCATTATGAGGAGATCACATAGTATAATTATTTTTAAGCCATAGGTTTGTCACGAAGTTTACCAACAGGAAAATCCGCGCACACTTGGTCGTACCTTCAGTAGATTCATATTTGCGTACTGCAACTGGTTGGTTGTCTCAAATTTATATAAGCTTTATCTAATTCTCCACAATGTTAGCCAATCTAAGTTAAAATATACCCACCACCCTATTAATATGTTTAGGTTATTGTTTCACAGTTATACATGTCAACACGAATTTTGTCTTTTTAGCTCCGATGTCGCGCAGCTGATGTTTCTCTGGAAAACCTACCGATTTCATAGAATGTCTGATATTGCATACAACCTTGAATCAATCAGCTGTCCTGTTTTATGAAAAACGTGAGCACTCTCTTTGGCCTTAAAACATTTAACAACAAAATTTTAAAACTTCTGAACAATTGGCGAACTGTTCTATTGGTAACGTTTCATTTCAGACCAGATGAACCAGTTACAAACTCAGTGGTATGTAAGGCAAACTGGACATAAACGAAGAAGAGGGCAATATGTCGTGGCTCACGCGTACACAGACAGGGGTCAATACTGGGTTCGAAGTGTTGATGACAACAGATCGAGGACGCATGGACAGTTAGACAGAAACGGAATAGATGTAGCTTGTCAGATAAGTCCGTGAAAAGTTCAGTTGTTTTTTGAGGAAGGAAGATAAGGTGATTGTAGTCTTGATGTGTTAAGATGATCGTCTCCTCCAGCCATCGGTGCAAGCCAGTTCGATCGATCCAAGGCCGACCGCCGTGTGCCAGAGTGTTCAGCCCCATCCACTCTATATACGGCGCATTCGATCTTCGCAACTTCGATGGTCTCTGCAACTAAGCTCTCCTGTGTGGTTCAAAACTCTCGCTTAATTACCTCGATATTTCCTATGACAACTTCGCAATCTGTGCCTAACGCCTGACCAGCGATTGTGGGATCCCTGATCATGACCAGGTGCTCTAATAGGATTCGGCGTGCTTTTCTAAAGGTTCTTTCATGTTCACTTGCCCTAGTTCTAAGGTCCCGTGCCATATGCCCGATACGAAATTGTCAGCAGTTCTTGCACTTTATATACAGTACTGCTAATTCTCTCAACATGCTAGGGACTCCTGAGGCGCACCAATATTTCGCGTTGTTGTCCCCTGTCGAACATTATCCTGGCATTTACTACGAATAGCCGCTGAAGTCCGTTCCTTGAATAAAATAACAGTTGCGTTTTTCTATTCTCTCGATTTCTTTGAAAATGGGTTGGGTACACATTATGAGTGTCGATAAAAAAACTGTTTGGAGTAACCTCTGTTCATTAACGTAACCACCACTTCTTTGTGTGCTATCCTTCTGTCAACCGCATCACTGCATAAATATAGGGAATATTGACCTTGCAAATCTGCCAAAAACCTGTTCAAGGTGGGTGGATTTATAACTAGAAAATCAGGTACCTCTGTGGTTTTGTGTCAAAGAGGGATCTTGAGGCTATGTTTAGTCTTATGAACCAAACAGTCCAGAAATGGCAAGTGGGCTTTGTTAAATTCCAATTCCACTGTCCATCTGTTTTTGGGACCTAACCCTGTTCTCGTTTCAAAATCACAAAAGTGTCTACGTAGCATCACTAAACATTTGATGAGCTTTCAGACCGACGCAATGCCTTCTCATCAAATTGTTTCATATAAATATCTGCTAAAACATATGTTGAATGGTCCTTGCTTCTGAATACATAGTGTTGTCTTGTAAACAAAAATGGTCGTACGTAATCATACGGATATCCTAGCTACTATCTGGTCAGTAATCGCGTCTGTTCTTTAATCCAAAGTGGTTCTGTATAATAATAACTATCTGGTAGTTTCTAAAGCTGTTTCTTGCAGATAGTGATATGACATCATAACTAACAAGTAATTCCTCATACTGGGCAGAAATCGGGCCAATTCCATGTTCAATGTCATGGGTTCTTGATAGAACAATCTGATTTCCCTGTTAGTGACCGTAAAACTCCTACCAAGTACTTTGCTAGCTCATGTGATGAAGGCCCAGTTCCAAAAACGATAGGCCTAAGAGGCACATGAGTCTTATGAGTTTTTGCCAGTCCATAAATATGTGAAGTTATTGCGGAGTCCGGATGTAAACTATGCCATTTTTTCTGTCCTGGATTGTTTTTTGTCATACGCAAATACTTGCTTACCTAGTCTTTATTCCTATTCGTAATCAAAGCTGTAGCTATATTCTCACCTCTTCTGCAGAGTTCTTCCCGTAGGTGTTTTACTTTCACTTCATAGTTTGTTCAATTCAGTATGACAATGAAGTTGCCTTTATCAACTTTGGTAATAACAAGTGAATCATCCAGTCTCGAGGCCTTGATTGCTAGATTTCCATCTCGTGTATGGCTAGGTTCCTTTGTTGTTGTTGTTGTTGTTGTTGTTGTTGTTGTTGTTGTTGAAATCTAAGTGTAACGACCAGTTTTGAATGCATATGCTTTGCACACTTTAGTATTGAGTAAGAATTTGTCGGTTCATCATCTGAAGTCACTTATTCTGCCTTCAATTGTGATTCCATAAAACATAGTTCAAACCCTTCTCTAGAAAACCACATTATACAATCGACAGTATCTTGCCACATGAGCTAACAAGTCAACAACATTTACGGGCGTCACTTTCGGCTGCACTGAACATAGGGAGCAGCAAAAAAACATTTTCAAATTACGTACACATCTCAGGCTAACACACTATCCTTGGACCAATTCAACTTTCAATGATTACTCTTTTAGGCAGTCGAAGTCCGCAGATTTTCACGTAACCGGCTTAACTTGAGTTCAAATATCACTCAAGCGCTTTGTAGCCGGATAAATCCGCTTGTTCAAGAATGCATTTGATGTGGAAATGGAAATGTTTTGATTTTCTTGAAGTGTCCAGAGGCTTCACGATGAGAAATTTGGAAATGAGGTGATTTCGATGATACTGAATGTTGAAAAGACGATTGGTCGCCCAACATGCTTCAAGTTTAAACAAACGAAATAGATCGCTTGATATTTTTCGAACTTGAGGTCAACCAGTGTACGATGCCAGTTCAAATAAGTTTGGGAATGATTAAGCACCTACAATAACACCCAGTGAACGACTAATTTTAAAACAGTACTCTATTTATCTTGTTTGTTTCTCAGTAATATATGATCTCACTGTGAATATTAAATGTCTGTGGTATTTTCCTTGAAGCGTATGTTTAACTAAATTAGGTAAACTTTTATGAATATTTCCGAGTTAATTCACGTGACTAGATTCGTCTCAGTCCCAGCATGAAGGAAATAATTAGGTCGATCGCCACCAGCATAGTCTGTTAGTGATCTTAACAAAGATGCCTTTATTAATAACAGACTTAGTGCCCGGAGGTGGTACAGTAAAATTTGCGTGATTTATTAAAGTATCCACTCGTACGGGTAGCTAAATACCTATTCATTTTTGATGGCAGCAGACCTACTCTGCTGTCAGTAACCGAGCTCAAATCTGTCAGTTTATTTAACAAAACGTTACCAATGCCTGAAGGATAAACCCGCGGACATCTGTTGAAAATCCAGATATACTGAATAGAACATCCAAAAGCTAACGACACTCAAACGACGTTCATTTTGGTTTTGTTGAATTCCGCAGATCAGATGTCCACTAGGTTTCCGATCGACTTCAGATCAAATTTCAAGATGCACACGATCACAGATGTTTTAGTGTTTTCTGGGGCGTCTTCACCATGAAATTCACAAGTTGCTATGGGACATGTTGCACCAAGACTAGTTGCTCTGATACACGTCAAATTTACTTCGTTCATGCTGATCAGTGTTTAATTAAATTAAACGAAACGTCTTTGAACAGAGGGAGCTTTTTAAGTGAGAAATTTCCGCACGCTATCAATTCTAACTAGTAATGAAGGAAGGTCCAGAATGCAACAGTTAAAAACATTCTCTATCAGCGCGCTAATCCTGACAAGTGAATGTATCACAGGGTTATAAAATGGAAGATGGAGAATTACACGATATAAACTGGTTAGACATTATCCTGCTTAATCTTCGTAATGGTATGGTACATAAAATGTCTACGCTAATCGTCTTCAGTCTTTAATTCTTCACAACAACCGCCATTGCTGAAGTTTCCATACAAGATAAACCATGTGTGCAAAACAAAAATATCACAAACATTAAAAGTTAAAAATATCAAGAAAATTACAAAAAGATTAGTTACACTAGCGAGGAAAAAGGACAGTGGATGAAATCTGAAGTATAACATCCCCCATGACTCAGTTTGCAACTTGTCTTGATCAACTTACATGTGTCTTATGTAAGTAACATATGACCACAAACAAGTAACCGAATCCCGTAAGAGGATGGGGTTAAACCCATGGACCACAGTGGTTTTGATGCCGTCGTCTCACTTTATATATCACCCCCTTTTTGTGACTGCTTCCGATTGAAAACGACAAAGTTTGCACAATAACTTCGATTACTGACCATCGTTCTACAGTTACCAAGCAGAGGAGAGATGTGACCAGGAAGTTCGGATAGCGAAAAGTATCTACAATTGCCGATCGCTATCTTTGTTTCTGTTTCCAAATTGTCAACTAAATATCCCACAAATTAGTTGAAGGATTGGGATAGAATGTATGGTATTGGAAATTTTGTGATGAAGCCAGAAAGTCCGTTCCACTAGTCTTATCAATGTTAGCTACAAATTTATTTTCCATACAATCATCACTCGTGATTCAGTAACTCCGAAAGTTCAATGTTCAGTCCAGGGTTGACAATGTTGTAACAGTATAGGAGCAACAATTTCCACCTCAAGCGTGAAAAAGCGAATCTGAAAGAGATGACAAGAACAAACACTGCTACACAACATTATCTACTGCCGTCAGAAAACATCAAGCGGACATACTTTATCGTTAGTGTAACAGAATCGGTGATTTTTCTACTCTTAGAAAGTCAATGCCTGAAATCTAACAAAGAAGACGCATATCAGAAACTAACAGAATGGTATTCTCAACACCCTAGGACCAAAGAGTATCACTATCCTGAAACTGCAAAGACTTTCCATGGTCTTCACACAAAGCACGGATCGCCCAAGGCCTACTGAGTTCACAGATGTCTCTTCAAAATATCTGAGAAGGGTCCTACTAACAGCTTCTGAAATTCAGGGGAAACATTTATCAGATATCCGCATTATGGTTGAATTAATTAAGTCGGAACGCTTTAGGTGCATGACTGGTAAATTATCACCATTCTGTTCCGACCACATTAGGTAACGTTTTACGAGTGAATGTAGGATTCCAGATGATGTGAACGTAAACCACGATACGGGTCAATGGTCATTCATCTGCAATAAATTGAGATTAAAGGCAGTCGTAACTAAAATATTCCGTCTGCATAGACCAATGTACCTGTCTATGCGTTACCTACGTCGAATTAGCTTTCTAATAGATTGGTTGACCGTCTACTTACCTCACATTCTCAACCCGATAGTGGATTCTCTTTCCTAAGAGAATCGTTATAACTGTATACAAAGCTGAGTTCAAACGATTAATTGACAGATACGACGCCTCGATAAAGTTTTCGATTGGCAAACACTCCTGTGGACTGTAGAACAGGTGTTCTATCAATAACATCTAGTCTATACATTAAATATCAAAAGATATCATGCTTATAATCCCTCTTACATTCTTAACGTTTCGTTCACTTCACCTTCATCATCTTTCGTTGTATGCATTGTGAATGTATTTTTGACTGTACATGAGCCGTGGAGGCTAGAGGCCACTTAAGCTCAACTAACTTAGCTCATTTCTTTCAGGTCTTTCTTCTTTGCACAAGCCGACATTCGTCCTCTTGCGCACCAGTGTCTCGTTAATCTTTATTTACTTATGGTCACTTGCATGTACAGTGATTATCGTCTATCTGGCGTTACCTCTGCAGTATGTCTCAAGGACGATAATCAAACTCAGGCAACTTTCCGAAGGACCGAGAAGCAAGTCATTTATAAAACAAAACTTTTCTAAATCTGCAGCAAACTCATCCAATCCAGTCCCGAAAGAAACACTATATCGGAAGATTAACTCAAGACAACATGTAAGTAGTGGTCAGATAATCCCAAAGGTTTTCAGAGAAGCGATCGCTACTCCGCTATAAACCCTGCTGGTTCTGTTGTAAACGCTGTGAATTTTAAAGAACTCCAGAAACCATTTGTTGTCGCGAATTGTGCAGCCATCAAGTTCGTCCAACTTGTAACGATCAAAATTTCCGACTACTCATTAGTAGTTGAAATCGTTGTTCATCCAGTAACCTCAAATTAACAAAGTAGATCTAAATAGTGCGTCAGTAGATTAAGCTCAATGTTTTTTACTAAAGTTGTCAAGATATCCAGACATTCTGAGGATTACCCATAATCAAATGAAATTAAATATTTATAGGTGACGGTTTAATCATACACAGTATGAGTAGTAGTCAATATACTCATCATACAAACACGATACCCAGAGTTCCATTCACTTTCAGCTATGTGTAATCGATGTAGAATGAACACTGTCGCATCCTGCATATTGATATTCCGGCTTGGATGTTTATGTGATCAAATTTCAGCTAACAAATGCTTGCAAAGGTGTATAAATCTCAAAACTTCGTACGCGTTGTCAACTAAACTCAATGTGGACAGAACTCCGTACACCACATCAAGTTTCATCAAACAATTATGTACACTGAATAGAAAAGTCGATGTACATAGCTTCGTTGTAAATGGCATGGTGATCTCGTTTGAAGGAAACTGAACCTGAAGTTGACCTGGGTCAAAAACAGAAAAATACTTGAACGCAAACATTAGTTGTGATTAGCTCTTGTGATTGGGCATGCAGTTAACATGTGTAGTTGTAGTCTCCGGCGTCTAATGAGACGTATTTTCAACGAACTTCTGAGGATCCGCTCCGTTAACTCCAAGTGGGTAGATCTGGAGCACAATTTATAGCCAATATCTGTAATGAGAGATTACAACACATGTCAGCCCACGTCATGATTTTCTTGGATGGAAACTTAATATAATTGCAAGAAGTTTACTTTAAACTTGTAAGTAAAAGTAAGTGCCATAATAATACAAAATATTCGGCCTGAACTGAAAGTGAAGTATATCATTTCACATAGGAAACACATAATCACATTCGTATAACAAACTAATACAGGATTTCATTCTTGTTACAACGATGAAACCTAAATTAGCTAATGTTTGTCGGATGACTACAAAAAGAATAAACCGAAAACGTTAGGTAATTCTACTATAATAATGCAAGTTTCTTAGAATGAATCAAAAATGCAGCATCTCAATATTCAAAAAGAACGAACATAAACCTCGTGAAAAACTTACACAAGACTTCATTCTTCTCATGACGATGACATTCATTCATTCATTAACTAATGTTTATCGGATGGCCATAAGAAACCAAAGTGATACGTATAGAACACAAGTTTTAAAGCAAATCAGCAATGCAACAGCCGAGTTCATAAAAAAAGAGAAGACGATGCACCACTTGAAATGACAAAAAAGGACGTAATACTTTTGCTTCGAAGTTCAGATGTAGACAATAACAAGGACCTGGAACAGACGACGCGAAATCTAAGACTGTGTATGCAAAAATATCAAAGTTCATCAAACATCTAAGTCTGGTAAGTTGGTACACAGGAAATTTCGTTGCAACTTAATTTTTTGTTTCGTATAAAGTCCACTATTCCTTGAAATTGTAAGAACTTGTTTCCCGTTAAAGACAATCTAATCAGAGCGTTCATAAATACAAAGCGCAGTTTTCGTTTTCACAAAACAACATTCTATCGTGGTTACATCACGTAAACAGCTTCACCACTCTGACAAATGTAAAAATTCACAGAACACCAGCACTCGAGCCCGACAGTTCCAAAAAACATGCAGGTAACATGTAGGTAACGTAAACTTTTAGCTGGCGCTACAATTTCGTTTCAGATAAGTCAATCAAGGAACATTATTTGACGGATCGAAAGAATTACTGAACACTTGTAAGCATTTCAACATTTGTAAGACATTTAAAGTAGACCCAGTATTTAAGTGCCAGCTCTTGAATCAACATTGTGACGACTGTCTCAATAGCTACACTTATGTGACACTTGAATGAAGTTGTGTGCAATTGCTTGAATTCATCTTACAACTGAGGGGATCTTCGACTGTTCACATCCATTTTCTTCCATCACTGTAAACTGTTCCTAGTGCAATTGAATGATCACCAATAAAGTCAGTAGAAGGCAAGCAAATAGACATCACTCTACTTCACTGCGTTAGCCTCGTCTTTAAAAATGTGCTAACTATCTTAAGCTTGTTCCTGAGATCTGTTGAAAAAATAGTTCATTACCATACATATCAAGATGAGGAGCAAATTAAATAGTTGTTCAAACCTAACCCCATGAAAAGACGGAAAATGTAACAGTTTACAGTTTTCAACTCGTTCCAATACGGAGTATACAAAACGGTAAATAATAAACGGACAAAAGCTCACATTAGCCATAAGTTTAGACAAGAGAAAAGAAACCAAATGCATACTTGTTTGTGTATCTGTATCAATCATGGAACGAAATCTGTTCAACGATTTATAAGCTTGGAGAATGAAAACTGAAGTGTCCTGCTACACAACAGTATGAAACTTTCAAGCATCTTGAATCAGTATATTGATGTAATCAACGAAAGGTGATAGACTTAGACAGACACATATCGATCAAACTATTTTGTTTGTTCATTCAACTATGAAGTGTAAGCAGAGAGCTAGTGTGTGAACTATTCTAAAAGTCAGCAATTAGTAAGGTATCGAATGATTTCAGTTAACTGATGATTGGCTGGTTGTTAGCTTATCCGGATGAGCATTCATCCAGCGCCAAAAGATTCTCTCAGCAGCCTGTCTTTGAAATCTTTTACAGCTAAGAAGTTTTTATGAATATCTTGAAACAGGGGTGTACACCTGAGGGGTCAGTGGACCACTGCTAAACTAATTTTATGATTGGCACATAATGGAATGATATGAGCCTACTATGAACAGGCATGTGCCTCAGGTCATAACGCGAAGGATTAGTGGTTCGAGTCCATTTCAGATTATCTCTTCCTGATCAGTCCAGAGGAAGAAACCAGTCGTGGAGTATTGGTCCGAGTTGGAGGCTTCATGGATTATTATACTCACCCTATATCTGTTTGCGCCATTTGAGAACATATCGGCATACGTTGATATGATGTAATGAGCAAGATAGCAAATGGCCGAAAGCATGTAAGTTGCTCACTGTGTGCGTTTGAATCTTTCATCTACTGAACAAAACAGGGTACTTCTACAGTATTGCTACTTCGTTAGAAATCGGCCTGCACTAACTGAGTGTCTTCAATGTTATTACAGCTCAACATCTGCTGTGATAATGTAACTATTTCCCTTCTGTTACTTTCTCCCAGTATCCAATCTGGATTCACTCAACTACCCTTACTCACCGCTTTCTAGCTGTACCTTTGGTTAACGGGTACACTGCGCGGATTTTGATTAATTAATCCGGAGTTATTGTTCGTGGTTTTGTCAGCACACTCACGCGCCCACAATTGTGTATTTTCCACCAATATATACAATTTTTTTCATAGTAAAAAACTGCATTTAAGGCCTTTTTAAGCAATGTCATTAGTTTGGTGATCGGATAAGCAGAATTCTCTGGTGGATCAGTTGACCCAGTTAACAATTCAGCCATGAGGACGCACCTGGTATGCACTCCGCCCCAAACCGGGAGAGTTGCGTCATGCACAGGTACACCTTAAACATTTGCTAACCGTTCGACATCAAAGTAGACGACCTTACGTCGAAGGTAACATTCGGCAAGTTATCAGTTACTGACCAAGGGTTCGTGACACATCTAGGTCAAACGGGCCCAATGAATGATCGACGCGTTGGTCAGTGAATTCGTTGGCTTATGGTGCGTGAAACCTTCCCAATTCTGACCGCGTGAACGTCAACGGTTCGTTTTCTAACCAGGTATTTGGTCGCTGCGGTATGAACGGTGAGGACAAGAGCACAAACGGAACTTTTGACCTAACTGTGAAACAAGTCAGGTTCGGAGCAAGATGTGTATTCACTACACCACACACAACGTCTCATCTAGTTTGTTATGGACATTGTTAGGTCATTGTCAAACAACCTGATTGGCCAATGCAGATATGGCGTACACGATTGGCTGCACTCCACCACATCCTTCCCTTTTTAAAGAAACTTCGGTATTCTTCGGTTTCGGAGAACGAACTCGTTGTCTTGAGTAGAACTGGATTGTGTTCGTCGTTCCCAACTTCCGTAGATACACCCTGTTTCTCCTTAATGTTCCTTGATTAGAGCGCACTACATAAGAACGCTCACCGTCTCGTCCTTCCACGATCCGTGGGGCCCATCTGTCAGAGCCCATACCGAATGGCTGAATCCAAACGGTATCCCCTTCGTCCAGTCTTGACAGCTCATGAAATCCTTTGTTATACATTTGTCTTTCTCGTTCCATTCGTTGTTTCAAGCGTTTCCTTACGGTGTCCCATGTGATAGTTTGTGGTATTCGAGTTCTCGTTCTACTTCCCATGAGCTGTTGAGCCGGACTCAAATCTATGTCTGCTGACGGGGTGTTTCTGTGTTCCAGCAGTGCCAGATAGGCGTCCTCTTTGGCTGCTATGCATTTCTTTATTATTTTCTTCATCTCCTTTACAGCAGATTCCGGTTTACCATTAGATTGACTGGTATGGACTGGAGACTTCGTGCTTAAATCGCCATTTTTCGGCATACTCTGAAAACGGTTGTGCTGAAAACTGTAAACCACCACCTGATCTCACACACTCTGGAATGCCATATCTTACGAACTGGGCTTTCAATCTGCCGATTATCTCCTCGGCTGATGTAGCATTTAACTTCTCAATTTCAAAAAAGGCGCTGAAATAGTCCACCAAAAGTAGATATGACTTGTCTGCATGCGAGAATAGATCAACCGTTACGTGTTGCCAAGGTGGCTTGGGGACTGAGCGACACACCATGGGTTCCTTTGGCTGTCAAGTCCCGTACTGCATGCAGACCGTACAGGTTGAAACAAAGTTCTTGATATGACTAGTCATACCTGGCCAGTATACGGTATCCTTAGCGTTTCTCGTACAACTGCGCATACCGAGATGCGAACGATGTATTTCTTGCATAGTGACTATCCTGGCAGCTCGGGGAATTACCAAACGTTCTCCACGGAACACAAGACCGTTGTCTGTGGTCAACTCATGCCGGGCCTTAAAATAAGGGCGAATTAATTCACTCACTTGTCGTGCGTTGTCCGGCCAGCCGTTTCTGATTTGCTCTTCGAACTTCTTCATCTCTTCGTCATCGGCAAACGTCAGCCCAATCCGTGGTAACCACGAGTGTGATTCCGCGAGCGTTAGGTGTACCTGTTCATATCCGGTACGGTTGTCTTCTTCCGTTGCCAGTGAGGCTCGCGATAGTGTATCCGCGAGTACCGTGTTCTTGCCAGGGGTGTATCCGATCTCGAAATCGTACTTCTGTAAACGTACCAACATTGCCTGCAGATGGTGTGGCGCCTTGTTCAGAGGCTTTTTTACGATAGTTGTCAATCGTTTATGGTCGGTCTGGACGATAGTTTTTCTTCCAAATGTGTAATCGTTGAATTTTTCCATGTCAAACACTACCGCCAACAGTTCCTTTTCGATTTATACGCACCTGGTATCGGCACTATTCATGATTCGAATTCGGAAATCGATCGGTCGTCCGTTTTGCATCAGAACTGTTCCAATCCCACTTTGACTGCTGTCGCATTGTATCATTAACGGCAGACATGCATCATAGTAACGTAACACAGGAGCTTTGACGATTAATTGTTTGAAACAGTTGGTTCCCTTCATAAATTTGAACAAAGCAGTAAGAAGACGGACAGAGGTAGATGCTAGCATTTCGTATTGCCTCTTCAGTAC
>JTDE01000265.1:39617-77681 GCA_014338405.1 Paragonimus skrjabini miyazakii
AGTTATGGAGGTTGTTGTCCCGTTTATGTAATTGGGGATTTGTTTCAGCATCTTTGGAGGTGTAGGGAGTGGAATAAGCTGAGACGGCATTCGTTAATCTAAGAAACCTCTGGTGACAGAGAGGAATCTCTTTGTAGCCCAAGAATCGCATATACAGAACGGCTTTGAGAGATGTGTTTACTGTTCTAAATAACGGCAGCTCAGAGTGGAAGACGTGAACCGTCTTCAGGTATCTAGCCGTCCGTGTCTGCGTTCGATCGCACGCAAGCAATGATACTAACAGGCAGTCAACGTAGGATTTATGAAACGAGTATTCGTTGGTGATTATCTGGGGGAGTTTCTGTTCAATGTTTAAGTTTGCACATGCTTAGGTGGTTAGACCGTGTACCAAGAATACCAACTAGTCGTCTGCCACACGGAGCCCTCTTTGTCGATGCTGCGAATTATTACAGTAAGGAGTGAGGTGGACAGATTATGACGTGATCTGGAAAAGTGAAGTCGTTCACCAAGGTGTTGGCAACTGCAAGTCGGGTTCGTTTGCCGGGCTGGGTCCCTCGTGACTCACAGGTTTGGTGACTGAAAAATTTGGAAGAGATGGTGGCTAGTCGGGCTCACTCGCCTGAATGTGGTTGTTTTTCTGAGTTGTCTGTGAAGTCAGTGCCGTAATGGCGTAGGGGATTACAAGCCGTTATAAAGCTGTTTTGTTCAAGATGCCTTTTTTCACCTAAAGTTCGGTTGCTTATTTGCTAGATGCGGGCACCTTGATGGTGAGTGTCTGAATGTAGACATAGTTGGATTTAGTATTCAGGTCTCCTTTCTTTTTTTACTTTCTAGGGCTTGCTTTTTTATTCATGGTTGTATGGTATTTAAACATCTGCGAACCACTGATATATTGCTGTCTGTGACGATAATGATGATGGTGACAATTTTGGTTTCGGGCTAACAGGAATTGCTCGGTACATTTTGTTTCTTCTCGCTGAAAGCTTCAGATTACCGGCCTATTGGACGCAACAGTGCGTAGTGCATTGGTTTTACTGTGGCATCGCGAAGTGGACATTAAAAAGGCTCTACTTCGCAGGCTCATTTTGCTACCCTGGTGCACTGCATCAGTCCTGAGGGCTATGCTGACTGGGACTTTGGTCCTCCAAGTTACAGCCATATCAGCAGGCCAATTGGGAGCGAACAGGCAGAATGCAGTTGTATGTCGCACTACTGATCGCGTGGGCTTGCTTAGTCAATGAATCACAATCCTTAGTACATACAACAGAACTTTTGTTTTTGTCTCTTTCCTTTTCTGCTGCTAACTACCCTCTCTTTAAGCCAAGATAACCTATAAACTGGCGTTTTTAACGTCCACACTCTTCGACAAATGAATCATCAAGCTGCTCTGGCGTTCATCCTCTCTAGTCTTTAACTGAATATGTGCTGTGTCTGTGAAACGCGCCTTCACGATCCTAGCATTGCTATTCACTTGAACTCGCTCTTAAACAAGGCAGTGGGTTAGCGGTCCTTTCTAAGGGTCTGTGATTACGATGAAGCCAACTCTTACGATCATACTGGAGCGGGGATTGCACCGTATCATGAGGCAGAGCAGAGCCTACTGGACCAAATCCCAGTGAACGTTCTTTCATGTACGGTCAGACTCAGCAGTTCACTTGATGTCTGCCGACATAGAGCAGGAAGATGTTTGTCATATCCGCATATGCTTCAACAGACTGTTGCTCAGATGCTGTCAAGAACGCTCTCTACCATGTCCCATTCGATCTTCTGACTCAAACATAGTTATGTCTGCTGGTAATGTGAACTCGTTTGTATTGTTCCGGATGAAAAGCGACGGGGTAGTATGTTCGGTGTCCGCTTACGACTCACTGACAATGGTGATTGGCTGTTACAGTTGTTCGCATCTCACGGACTGTATATCGAATTGGACATTTCAGCACAAACAACGGCAGTGCGTCACATGGAGACCACCCTGTGCATCTCAGCCATGGACGCCAGTTGATCATGTCGCCGTCAGCTATCGGTGGCGCTACTATGTCAACGATTCTTGATCATTTTGGAGTAACAAGCTTGATTTACATTATATCGTTGTTCCTATCAGGTTTGTTTTATCGTTTACTCAAAGGTCATATACTTACAGAAATAAAGTACTCAGTTGGGAATTGAGCAACGAGGGCACACAAGACGTCGATCAAACGACATCGACAGCTAAACTATCTAGGCCACAACAGCGGAGTGACCCAAAAGAATATTGGACAAGAATCGCAGCAGTTATGTAAACCGCTTGCAGAGAAGTTTATTCCAAAGCAACACTGTAGATACGACAGACTTGGATTTCCGCTGACTCAGCAGAACTTATGAACAAACATCGATTGAGTCTCTGACTCCGAATATGATAAAACTGTCATGGACTTAACCCCAAACTTACGAGAAGCCCGCGTAGGGACCTTGAGACTTACTTCTCCAAATAAGCCAAATAGATGAAGAGGGCCTTTTTGCTGATTGCAGTTGAGATTGGAGTTAACAGACGGTAACTGTGTCTCCTATCGAGGTGATCGGGCAACCTGATCATTATTCACAAGTCAAAGTGGCTGAGAGTTCACATATGTTAATTCGGTCGTGCCTAATGTGAGGTCAGTAGCACGGTGGTCAACATGGTTGCATCATAAATGCGTGGTCGGAGTTTTAGTCGCAGCCATGGCAAGAATACGTACTACTGACGAGCTCTAATAAGAGGGAAATTCGAGTGTGGTGTTTCTTATCGAAGGGGGCCTACTGGAATGTCTATGGGAATGCGACAGCCGCGATCAATTGTGGGTGATGTTCAATCTTTATGAAAAGCTTTTTTTGTCAGTGAATAACCAGGTGCTGTTTTCCTTGATTCGTGGTTGCACTGGCCGTCCACAAGATGTCATTTAGACTATATGTGAAAGAAACGGTTCATTAATTTAAAGCTTGTCGCGGAACATTTGGAGAAACAGTTCAAATGACCTAAAACAGCTGTGGATTACAGAGATTATATAGTCATTTGGAACATTCCAGACGATCATCCGTCAAATACTGAACTGGCGTTGGAGCTTTACTTATTGAAACATAGTGAAGCCCAAATTCTTTACACTCTTTCCCTAACAGTTTTCACAAATGGTGGTAAAAGATTGCTGTCTGAACTGACCACACTCCTTCGTTCCAAATTGGAGATTAAAGAGGTGTCTCATAGCTGATACTTATCAACAGCCATTCCCATTTCCGGAAGAGGTGCCAGGACATCGTGGGAAAACCTTGTATTTAATATCCAAGACACTCAAAGGTCTCATAACGTGGAGGCTTCCGAAACAAAGTGAGAACTATATAGACGAAGAACAGGTAGATTTCTCACCTGGTTTCAGATGTATCGTTCATACATTTACTTTACTGCAGACCCTGGAGCATCGGCATTCCTTTTCCCAGCCAACGGTCGTAATACTTCTGAACATAACACCTGCTTCTCACTCAGTTGCTGCGCAGGTTATCTGGGGTCTGTCTTTATCACAGAGGAGTCTCCCTGAATTATGTCAATATGCTTAAGTCTTTGTGTACCCGTTCTGGGTATAGAGGGTACATTCATGGCATACATCTCGAGCGTTCTTTATATCAAATGGTGTTCGACAGGGGTGTCCGACCTGATCCCTCATTTCCAATTGTGTGAGGAACGATATTCTGGGAGGAGCGCTCAGAGGTTCCGTGGATCTAGGAGTAGAGCTTTTACCACCTTGGAAACTGACTGATGTTGAGTATGCTGACGAAATCGCTTCACTTCATTCTCCTTCGGAAAACATATAGACCATATTGTAACAGTTAACTGATTCGGCTAGCCTGTGATTTACACCATTTGCATCTTCAAATTGTAAAGTGTCGTTGCAGCATTAGGTTGACACTGATCGTGTTTACTGTTGCTGGTAGGCCGCTGGAGACTTGATCGTTTGAACTATCTGGGTAGCTTTCTCGTCAACCTGTAGGATTGCTGACGAGATGTTCTAGAGGATAGGGAAAGCACGTAATGCTCCCGCTAACCTTCATCAGATGTAGCGTCGCTAAGACTTCCTGTTATCGATGAAAAGCCGACAATTCAATGTATATGCCCTCCGTTTTGCTCCATGGATCACAGGCCCAGCCCATTCGTTTGGTGTAGATAGACTGTGGGTATTTGGCAACCGTTGTGTCCGACAGTTGGCCTGTATCAAGTGGATTGTCTTTTGAACAACGTGATAGTCTACCAGCGTCTGTTTTTGAAATGTGAAAGTTCGCGACCGATAACGGAGATTTTGAAAATGCGCTATCTTTGTTGGTTAGACCAAGCACTCTGTATGCCGAAGAAGCGTCTGCCGTACCGCGCATGTTCAGCATGCTGTTGGTTGCAAAACTCCGCAGAAGAACTAGGCAACAACCTGGTCACAGGCTATGAAAGCCCTGATCGTCCTCTGAGCAAGGTTGGTAGGTACCTTCTTGGTTGGGGAGTTTGCGACCGTCCACGTCGCTGGTTTAAAACACTGACATGACATTGAGAAAGTCAGTAGCGAGCCTGTATTTACAAACTTGTTGACTCTTCAATTCCGTGAAACCCAGTTGTTTTTACTCGTTTATTTTCTTTTTCTTTGCTGTACATTCGTGGTTATTAATAATTCCAGCACTTCGTGGACCATTATCAGGAACAACGACAGCCCAAGCCATCGTACTCACAGGTACTGCTGAAAGCTGAAATGATGTTGATGGTGCCAAGATATTTGGTCGCATGCGTCTACCTCTGGCTCAGGTCAACATATTTTAGTAGGACAGACAAACAACCAGGCTGCCTGTCAAGTTTTTTTGCGACTAGGAATCGGCGTTGAACAACGAGTCATGGGCACGCCGCGTGTTTAATTCCACCTCCTTTACCCCGCTAGCACTACGGTAAATATAACACACTGATTCATACACGCTGAAATTGTGCATACACGGTATATATGCTTAAGTGTTCTACTAGTGAAAGGACTAGTTACCGTGTTTATTTGTGGTTGGACTAGCAGTCGGCTTGAAAATTCTAAAGAGAAAGCCGTGTGAAAATCGATCAACCGAGTAGATTGACAAGGCTTCGTATATATGGTGGATATCGTTTCTGGGTTCCGCTGGATGCAGAATATGAATATGGCTGATTGGCGGGTTCTGCTCTGGCCGGCATATGGTTGGTTATTGTTGATACAATTCTGGTAAATACCTGTTCGAGGGCAGAAGGGAACCGATTTTGTGGTGCAGTTGAACAGCCGTGGGACCCGAATAAGACAAAAATATATTTAAATGTCCCAGTCAATGCGAAGTGTTACAACAAGTCACCTGAATGATGTCATCATACCACGATCACTTGCTGTAGCAGTCTTTAATTTTGAAGTTTTGGTGCGGCTCAGCAGCACGTTCCGAACTAATATGGCGATATGGCTGTAAATCGGGTTTCCTAGTCCACCGTCATCTTTCAATTCATCAGTATGCTGATTCTGAATCCAGCAGATCGCTTACTTGCAAAATATGGTATATCTTTCTTGTTAGAACACATTGGCGAGCGGCCGGACACGTATTGTCGACGTTTCTAGCGGTTGAAAATCAGGAGTGCTATGATTACCTCTTACACTAAATATGGTGAGACGAATTTGACATTCTAATGCGTCCTATTTGTGTTCGTAGCGTGTCATCAGTATCCGGGATATCTAAGAACTACCAATTTGTCTTTCGTCGGCTGGCAACTGTGGGTTAGGGTGAATAAACCATCGCAACCACCCTTGATAGCAATGCGAAAGGTAAAGGCGAGAACAACCCTAATTCGTCATATTTATTTGTGCACATTATAAGTTGCGGGATTCGTTGAATTGCATAAAAGTTGGTCAACTGTGCAATCAGTCTAGGTTCTCATTTGACGTTTGACGTCAATATACCACAATAACAACTGTTACGATCTGTTTTTGTTTGTATTTTGACGAAGGAATTTATAAAGCTAGGGGACTTTAGACTAACCAGTTGGAGTGTACAGGGGGGTATGCACTTGACTGTCTTCCACTACCAGTTTAGGATACTCTTATTGAAGAGCAGTCGAAATATAATTCCAACTGACATCGAACTAAAAGGACGCGGTAGGATTTCGAAACAAACCGTAGATTTCCAGCGGTGTTTGAAAATATATCAAGTATTTAACTGTAGCACAGTCAGTAACTAAGAGGAGAAAGAAAGAGAACACGAGATGGACTCCATCTCACTTGACAGTACTCAAATTCACACCAAACGAAAAATGCGTAAAACCTTTGAGTACATTAAACAAAAGGTTTAGACAAAACAACCCTGAAGACTGGGGCAATAGGTAAGTCGTTAGGAAAAGAGCAAGCATTAGCTACGTGCAAAGGGTTATACGATTGAAGAAAGTGGTATTAAGTTCGTAACGGACTTCCTATAGCAGGCATACACATAAACATGCGTACAGAACAGACAAGCGGGAAAACATGGTTTCAACCGTGATCCCTAGAAAAGCCACACGACCGTTAATCACTACGCACTCACTTGTGTGACAACCACTGTAAGCTTGCCCACTCCATGTACTACATTTGAGGATAGCCATTTTGTGAAAATGCCTGGGTTTGGTTTTGCCAAATATACGAGACTTGCTACAGTTTAGGGATGCCTGATAGTAAAAGCACATTTATATAGAAAGGATACCACGGTACTGGCACACGCTGCTAATGAGAAAATTTTGTGTTACTTGATAAAAAATGAGCTTGGTACTACATGTCGCAGAGCCGACAAGGAAAATAGGTGTGTGTATAGTATATCTCAACCTTTGCACTTACGCGCTACAGATTCGGAATAATATCTGATAATGTCTGTGACCGTAGACGTTATGGGTTTTTTTTGTCCCCTGTGAGGTGGCGGGTTAAACCGACCGAAATATTCCGTAGTTTCCTGTTTCGCATCAAATCCTCATCTAGTCGCCAGCTTGCCTTATCCAATTGACCTCAGGTACTGCAACTGTCCGAGATAACAAAATTAGAGCAAGAGATTGTGCTTGGTATGGAGGTGTTCAATCTGAAGATCCGTCGCCTGACACTAATTACTTAAGCGGTGACCTTGTTATACAGATGCATCTACGCGTATGCAACGATTCTCGATGGATGACCGGCGTAAACGAACTGTGCGTTTTTTTGTTCAGCAGCTGTACTTATGTTTGTGTGGATTGGTGCGGTAATGTTGACCGTGTGATGTTTTCCAAAGTACAAAGACATTTTTGGTTTACCGTGCATTCAAACTGTTTTGCCATTTACATTGACCATTTACGTCATTGATATTGTCTAATTGCACACCACTAATTTTTCATTTGTTCATTCAACCAAACCTATTCCGCGCCTCCGATCGCTTGTTATCTTGCGGCGCGTTTTGTCCCTTACTGACTTGTTTATATTTCGTTCACTATGTTCTTCTACAAAGGGCGTACTTATCATTCATTTCATTTTCTGGTTCAATTATTGTGGAACAGTAGCACGGTTCTGCTCGTTCAGGTGTTTAGATACTTTTAACGGTTAACATAACGCGTCTTCTGCTCATATATGAAAATGTACAGGCTCACACACATACGTTGAACTGTAGTGAGGATGCAATGGTTGGGCTGCCGTTGGTCCTGACAACAATCCAAGAAATGGCAGATCACCAAGTAAATACTAACCGTTAAAAACCAAAGACAATGGCAAATCGTGAAGAGGAACAGTCAACCATCTTAAGGATGCTATCCGTTTGTCGCAGTGTCATTGAACGTTTCTAGTCAACAGCCCGGATGATTTTGTACTTTCCAACCTGGCAAGCAGCACTTACCTACGTTCAGCGAGGCAGTTACAGCCTTCGTATCTCGTGGCTACATCACTGCCTGGTCGTCTGACGATTTTTCCGAGCCATCTATAGCTGCATTGAATGATCTGCAGTGTGGCGGGCGCTCCTTCAGCATACAGAGTACGTAACCCGTTCGTCATAGACTGTGTTTTACTATTGCTTCAGTTATCTGTCGTGAACCACCGCTAGACTGACGCCTTGTTCTTCCAGTTCACTCAGCACAGATTGTCTATCACGGACGACGTCGATTGAGTACCGAGAGCTCATGTACAATTTCCGCTCGAGTGGATCACATCTGTGATTCGTCGAACAAAGTCGAGTGCACGTCAGCATTGTGTTCCCTTTTGCCAGTTGACATTTTGGCGTCCTGTTCTCCACTTCAGAAATTATGGAGATTTACCGGCTGTATTGCTTGCTTTCACCGTCCTCTTGAATACCCTGTCAGCAATATTATAACCATATTATCACTATACTACAACTGCCTTACGCTGTTTTGATAGATACGGCTATCAGTGGTCTCAAGTTGCTTACCGAGAGTAACAAGATGGATTCAAGGCCAAGCCAATCTTTTAGTAGTAAGTTACACTTCGTGGGTCCAACATATTTATATATGTTACAGACCAGCGATGTCATCCAGCCTATTCAACGTGTCTTGCACTTTGCCCGCAGTGGCACCCAAATACTCAGTATTAGACATTTTACTATCTGACAGAATCTCTCTCCAAGCTTCTTTGAACCCCTGAATGCTCCTTGAAGGTTATCATCTATCTCGTAGCAGAATAGAATAGGAGGGCTTGAACGCCTCTAGTGAACGCTGCTCGTGATATGTGTTCGAAACAATTATTCATGACTGCACTCCACATCCGGGGTGGGTGTGCTCTGACTTTAGTTGACTGACATACTCTACTATTTGCAGAAGCGAATGACGTGCGGCTGAACCGAAATCAATCCTCAGATCCAAAAGTACCACGACGTTCGGCTGAGGAAATAAGCATCGATGCTATCGTATGTGTCGCAAAGTGAAGTTGTGGTCGATGTACCCACCACAAAGTCGAAGGCCTTCTTGTTCTTCTCGCATATTGATCTCACTGTTTCAGAAGCCTTCATACGATGTGAGCTGTGAGCACCGTGGATACGATAGAGACAAGGCTAATAATCTTTTGATTGCCATTTGACTTTCGACACCATTTTTGATAATGGGAATAACTAATGGTCAACTCCAATCAAGTGGTACTTGTTTCTTCTCTTATGTGAAACGAAGAGGGTGGTCAACTAACACATCAAACCGTCACTATCCTCTTTCAAAAGAACTGGATTAGAAAGTTCTTGACTTGGAACTTTGCAACCTTTCACTAATTTAATTTTCGAGGCCAGTTCGGTTTTCGACGGGGGATCTTTGGAAATATCGTAACTAAGCACAATCTCAGCGGTCTACAACTGAGTGAGCCAACTCGCGCCAATCCACCTGCAAAGTTACCGCTAAAACCCGCAGTTTCGTGGGGCATATTTTTAACCTCGTTTTTTTAATGCCTAGCTGATGATCGTTGAACCTACGAATAGGGAAAAACAGCATCCCACTACACTCTTATAAAATGCTTTTTCCATCTCTAGTTCCTTGGGTTAAGTGATCTACACGATTCTGGCTCTCACTCTTCGTAAGTTTGCATTTCATTTCACAGTGATCACTTTCCTGTTTGGAGCTAAGAAATCCGTCGACTTTTGTTCGTAATCCTTGTCAAATCTGTAGGAATCCAACTCTGTCGTATGTGCAGTGCTCCTTTGCCACAAATCCTTTTTATGTCCGATTCGCACAACTGTTGAGATTTCTGTCCAGTTCTCACCCACGCTTTCGTGGTCTAAGCACTTTGACTGTCACTTCCGTTTAATTTGCGTTACTTCCGGTCTTCATCAAAATTCCAGCCTACTATATCATGCCTACGAGAGTGTGCTGTCTAAACAAGCAATGAAACAGAGCGGCTCAAACAACGGCACAATTTGTGTCAAGGTGGTTATTCCGAAATGAACGACAATTTAAGTGCATGGCACCACTGGCAACCGGTATTGACGATATGATCAATTGGCGTCCATGGTTGTGTAACATAGGATGGTCTCCATGCCATGTATCGCCGTCCTTTCTGTTGAAGTCCGAAACTCGATGTATAGAGTTCGTAAAATGAGCACAATTTTAATAGGCTATTATCGTTACCAGTGCGTTACGTTGGGACACCAGTCATCTCACTCGACTACTCCTTTTCGGAAGTAAATGGACCAAGTTGTGCGTTCATATCGTCAGCAAGCGTAGAGCTGTTCGAGTCTTTCTACCGTATCCTAGGGTGGCACTGCAAAAAACATTGGTGATAACATTCAAGATAGTTTCTGTTGTTGTATACGCATGGTGTTTCTGTCGCTGGTTCGAATCCAGCCGAAGTCCAGACTTTTCGCAAATGGATCTCTTCTAAATGAATAAAACGTCTGGCACACTTGACATTGAGGAAGTAACCCAGCCCAAGGCTTGCCTAATATGTCGCTGATGTCTGATTTTGGTTACTACCGCACTACAGACCTATTCAAAGCCACGTCAGGCTTCTGGGAAGTGCCGTACGTGTTTTGGATTGTGTCAAGCAACACGTCAGTGGTCACGGTAAGCCATCGGGCCGTCAGATCATTTTTTGTTTGAGGATGCCTTCTTATGCATTCGGAACACATTGGTACTGCAGCTATGATAATATTTCTTCTGCATACTCATTTGACCGTGCATAATTGCCTGAGCATTCTTACGTAGTTAGTAATGCATAATAGGAACCTGTGGGCATAACTTTTTTTTCTGTCTGGCTGCTTCCCATTAGAATTATACCCGAAGTGGTTAAAACTTCAGTCAACGGCGCGCAAGCGCGACAATCACTTTGAAGTAATAGAAGAGGTCATGGGGCCTTGGATTTACGGAGTGATATTCGGGTTATACAGGCGGATGGATGGAGAATACAGAGAGCGTACAATCGAGTATATTTAAAAGCGCAGATGTAGTGGCTAAACTGGCAGCCTTAACGCTAGAATGAACTTTTTTGTGCACACTTGTACGGATTATGGCATTTACTTACCAGGATTTCAGTCAGCTAATCGTCATAAAAGATGATTTTTCATCTTGTGTTCTACGTTGAGATTCAGTGAGGTTAATTTCAGAGCTGTCTGCGAACGGATGATTTTCATTAACGTGTTATTTGCATCTTAGATTAATGTATGGAAGATGAACGTCAGTATCAACCGTTGATATACCGTTGCCAGTGATGTTCACTATTGAATCGTTGAGACAAAAGGTATAGGATTTACCAGGTACGCAGATATATCGTTTCCGCCCCCTTCAATCTTCACATTGACTTTAGGCAATTCAGGACTGCAAGGGTACCTGTGGGCAAACGGATAACCTAAAACATTGACGGTAGGTTAAAATATTACCAAAGAAGTTGACCTTTGAAAGGTGACAGATCATTTCTTTTCGGCGTGAACTTCGTTGACGATAGTTGATACTAATGTTTGTGATGTAAACTCAACGGACATGCTTTGCGTTGAAATTTCGTCACTTTCAAAAACGCCGTGGTAACAATTTGAAGCAGAACGCTGGTCTTTTACTATTCGGTTGGTTGAAAGCATTTCGTAAGGGGTTGATGTACTGATTGCGGCGAGTGGTGGAAACGAGATATTGAACATGAGTTGCATCAATCGACTTTTCAACGATAATTATAGATACTGTTCTTGATGTCGTTTTTATTTTATGCCTCATTTGTGAACACCAGTGCATATAATGGCAATTTATTATAAAGAGGACTTTTATGGACATATATTTGCGTATATTAAGAACACGTCGATATAGAAATTTAATATCCCATATATAAGGCTGTTTGCATTTGACCAAACTGTTTATATGTCAAGTACTCATGAAACTTGGATGCAACTTTGTTCAGTCAGAACACCAGTTTAGATAGTTGTTTTGTACACACCTCGAAATAGGCTACTTCTTTACTTATCTTGCCTACAGACCACGCGAATCATCATTTAAAGGAAGCATGGTCATGACAGCTTTTTTAGACCTATTTTTCTTAAACGTGAATTTCCACAGTGTGCTCATGCTGTTACGTTAATGCGATCATGTCCAAAATTTGGATAACGTGTAACCTACCGATAGTACTTCACTTCACTTCCACTCGATTTGCGCCACGTGTGGCATGTTAACTTTGGTCAGTAAACATAACCACCATTCATCATCACCGTTGGCCATTTCATTCGATGTTTGTTTTCTGTTGACCTGATTTCTGGAACACTTGTCATATAGTCCATCCGTTCTTGGTTTCCACAATTAGGTCAGTTCATCATCTCATTTCCCCAGGGTACCCGACTAGCATTCACAGTTGAACGGACCATCTAGTTTATTGTTCTTTTCTCCGTTGATCACGTGATCTATTCACAATTCACTGTTATCGTTTTGAATGACTCTTATGTTAACCTTTTATTCTGCTGTACTCGATTTGAAACGGGAGCGATGATATCAAGTTCCAACGTAGAGATCATCAAAATTTTGTTGCTGTCTCTCTCGAATGTTGTTGTTTCGGATTTCATGTGGCTGGAATCATTGTGATACTTGCAATGACAATTACCTATTGTTGGTTTCAAGTTCTGCATGTGCCTGCTTGTTTGGAAATATACATGTCATTTAGTTTTGGTCAGCCGGTATACATAGCCATACGCGGAAATTATGACATTCACATAGGTATAACCTTATTAAATTTAAAACAGTTCACTTCATCCATTAGTTCAGATAAAATGGTTGGTAAACAAAGCGTGGTGGTCGCAACCATTCTATCACTTTTCATACATCACACAACAGGAAGGGGGAAATAGTCAGACAACAGGTTTAGAAAGGGCGCAACAGAGTCAGGTTCACGGACAACTGCTTCAGGTCCTACAACGTAGGATCAAGTTGATTGGTTGCGACAGCCTGGACAAACCGCAAGAAACGAGGATTCACCATACACAAACTGGATCCAGGACGCGACTACTAGTAAAGACAGCTGACATCGGTTACTTAATCTTTCTGTAATAATGCTGTCTTCTGGAAGCAGATTTCTGCACTCATTTAAGTAAATGGTCCTGGAGATAAAGCGTCTCTTTAGCTTTGTTCAGTAGGTTTTTCCCACAGTTACGTATGAATTGGTAAATGCAGTGTGATCTGGCGCCTGCAGGCTGATTTGCTTTCGTTTAAAAGTTTTGAGGGTTTTTGGGTCTAGGCGTGTACACTGAGTTCACCCGCATTAAATGTTCGTTCAGTAGAACTCGTTAATTTCTGTGTTTCTCCATACATTATGTGGATTATCTTTTGTTCAGTTGATAGTCATTGTTGCCGTTGGGCTCTATCGGGAACGTGACATTGAAAAACGTACCAACAGCCCCGATTCCATTGTGTGTGAAGTTGTTACGTCTCCCAAACCTAGAATTTACGATTTCAATATCTCCGACTTTTGAATAAAATTTGGATGGGCACATTTCACATTTTTAGGTAGTCAACAAATTATCCCCGAACTAAAATGACCTCGTTTATCCAAAGCAAAACAGGCACTGTGCCACGAATAGGTTAGTCTCAAGATTTTCCCCCGGTAACAGGTCAGTTTCGAATCATATGGTCGAAGGTTAGTATCTTAAAAATCTCGAATAACACCCGTTTAGGATTGAGTAGCTCGTATTTGACACAATACTCTGCACAGCTGCAAACGCCCTGTGTAGTTGATATCGATAGCGCATTTTTAACCGGAAGACGCACATTCTCGTCACTGTTCTACTTTGTGATCCCTTCACATCATTGTGCGTTAATTTGCTTTAATGTCTCTTTTTTTGTAGCTTTTGATAGAAGAATGAAAAAGATAACTTGTCCGAGCTTCAATTCGTTTTTTGCTTACGGACAACCCATCTGCATCCAGCATTTTTGCACAACGGTCCAGCGATTGGTTTAGTAGCCATGTACTCGTTTGGACCATTCATCACCGTTCCGCACCGTGGTGCTCACCACATTTACACGTGGTGGCTCACATAAACTTCCATTCACATCCGTTCATTGTTACAACAGTTGTTTCCTTCTCAAATCGTCCGACCGCTTGCCTTCGCATCTTCGCCATTTCTCTGCCCTCGTTCGACAAAGCGAAAATGTCCTCTTCTTCCAGTCTTATAACTCATCGACCGACGGATTCGAACATCATGTCTTTGTTTACTAGCAAGGTATGTTGTCCGTTTGAGTTGTTACTATACTCAAGCTGAATAATTTTAGTTGCTTATCAGTGTGTTCTGATATCGTTCTCATTCTAACACATTCAAGTTTTACCATTGTTCGTGAGGCAAGTGCTCTGAAAAACTGGGCTGTGAGACGAAATAAGTGCTTATAAACAGCCCGTTCCTCGAATAACAATCCCACTTATGGTTAGTGGTTTACTCAAACTGATATGAAGTGAAAGTTTCATGACAAATTTCACATTCCATCAGAATATCAGTCACCTTTTATCGAAAAAGAGCGCTACGATCCATTCTTCTTTTTGCAAGAGCTCTTCAGTAATGCATACTCTTGCCACGAACGGATTTGAACTCTGGTTCAGGTTTACATGCATCGATTATGTTGACCACTACGCTACGTTGTATGTGACCGAATTAGTTCAACTAAACTTTTAGTCTCAATTGCTCATACTCAATGATAGAGTTGTCCGATCTTCTTAACAGGTCATACGGTACTTTGACTGAGTCACATCAGTCAAAACCTGCAGCTACTCATCTAATCAAAACCACTGTTTGGAAAATTATATGAAATTTGTGATTTCGACCTGATTGAGGAGCCACGATCGTAAGGAGAGGGCATACCCTATTGATTGGTTCTAACACGAACGAAACTCTAGGCTTATCTTTTTTTTCGAATAGAGTTAAGGGAAAAGTCTGTCGGTATGCGAAAATTATCTTCAAAGATGAGTGACATTAACTTTATAATATTACCGTCATCATATTATAGTATATATGTGGGTGTTCTATATATATGACATTTTTCCCTGTCGAGCACTTTACACTACATTAGAAGGCGTAAAACTTACTGTACACATGACTAAATAATACAACAAAAGTTTCACGCATGTATGTTGTGAAAAAAAATCTGAGGACATGTTTACTCAGTCTTCACTGTGTAAATGCACCTGATGCCGAAAAACTATGAACAAAAGCGTAAGTTTAGCTTATGCGATTTTGATATATATATATATATATATGAAACTTTGATCAATTACTTTGGGTTGTCATAGCCTAGGATTGAAAAAAGTTTTTAATCCTCGTCCACCTTTTTCAAATTCTGGATGTCTACAACATTGTTTTCATACTTGTATATCCGTTGCAACACGCTGTTTGTTCGGATCTATAAGTTTTGTCAGTCCATATTAAGATATTCCAAAATTATTTATTTTCAATCAAATATAATCGTAACTTTCAAAATCCCAATCTAGCATTACAACGCCGTAGTCTATGTGCATACATAATCTGCCTTCAGCCATACCCGAAGATATGATGGTCCAAACTACCATACACATTATACATACATACACGTCAAGATCTTGATCTTGACGTTTTTTGTCTTTGTTTGTTTTGTTTTTTGTTGTTGTTGCCGATTTTTTGTTGTTGCCGATCATGACTCTTCGCCAACTTTTCCATGAGAGGACTGCGAGTATTTTTTTGTTGCATGATTCGTCCTTGCTCACTTGATTGTCCCTCGTTTACTCAATGTGCATGAAGCGTATTGTTTACTTGACCTGACCCTTGCCATTTTATCGTTTGGTTGCATTGCGAATTTTTCCGGCCATCAGCGATAACAATGAACAATGAGTGATGCTTGTCTGTGTATTATCGATAAGTCAGGCGCGACCTATGGTATATTGCATCAGCCGTTGTATCATCCGAAACATATTCTTATGTTTATTACAAGCCATTGTCTCCGAGGCCGCTTGCCGAATATACAACATCAGATGAGTCGCCTGAAGTGTAGACATTCTTTGGATTTTACGGGATGTTCACTGCAGAACACTGCGCCTGAATCTGTTGTGATAGCATCATCAGTAGACGACTTCATGCGTACGTTTGTGAAGCCAGTCCGAGTCTCCGGACAGCTTTGCCATGGATACAGCTTTGTAGGCGTGCAAGACTTGCAAGTCATTACCTGTTTTCATGAGTTTGTTTCATGCTTGATTACCGTTTTTAGCCACATTTCTCCCATTTTCTATTCAACTTCCATGATCCTTTCCATTTTTGAAACAAGCCTCTTCGTTTGCTTGGTTTTTTCCTCTCTTTTACTCCGTGTCCTTTTATCATTGTGCAAAACACGTTCGGGCGTGCATGGAACACTGTGGGTTTTCCTTAACCTGCAAACTTCTAAGGATTCCAATAGATATTCGTGTACCAAGAATCAACCCATAACAAAGATATCTACGCTATCCTTTTTCCAAACCAGTTTATTTTCCGTTTCTGATTGAAATAATTTGTGATTTTCGTAATCATTTGAATCGCTGGGTAGAAATCCTATCCGAAATAGCGGTGTGTTGCAGTCAACGACGTATCCGCATCTATACCATTTCTAGTTTCTCCGCCAAATCCCCTTTCAATTCATATTATTATTACTCTAACCTTTTCAACAACATTTTTTTTCCTAGGATGTTCCAACTCACCGTTGAGGTGATCGGCGACCCGAGCCACACTACCTTCTGGTCAGATTCATGGCTGTTATGATATTGATGACTGTGAATGTACCCTATTTCTTCTGATGGAAGTATGGGCATCATATGTACGTGTGAAAACCCGATTTACATAACCTCCTTCAGATCAACTTATGAAGAGAAGCACTTCGATATTTTTCCTTTCTTTTTAAAGTTTGTGTTTCACCGAATTCTAAGACACAGTTAGATGGTTGAACGGTGCTCTCTTTCTACGTGAACATCAGTAGGAACAGTGTACTGCTCAAAACCGTGGTCTTCGAATAGCCTTAGGGATTACGCCTCTTGGGTAACTGGTGGGAGCTATCACTATTCCATATACACGAACTTGCAATCAAAATTTTTATCATCCGCAATTAACCGCTTCACTAATTGGTTCAGCTATGAACGAATAACTTGGTGAATAGAAGTAGTTGTCGTTCTTTCAATCTTGATGTTGTATCTTAGAACGTCATCAGATTGGTCTTCTGTTTTCTTTTTTTTTGCGTTCTGGCGTTGATGTGATTATTATTTTATCACAAGCAGTCACCGTACGGTTGCCATCTGGTGCTGCTGTCTTTGTTATCTGTCAGATTCTATGAATTTATAGATTGCCTTGCTACTAGAGAGGTGATGTTAAAGCTAGGTTTTGCTCTGGAACATTCTACAACTTAACATACATTTACCGGCCTCTTTATTGGGTCGTGTCAATGTGACTTGGCATTGATTCGATCTATCTTACTGTGCCTTTTAGAGGCCTCATTTGAGAGATCATAAGACTACTTGCAAGTTACGTACTGAGTTCCATAACGATATTTTCCTTGATTTTCACATGTTGACTAGTAAACTAAGGATCCATTCTGAGAACCCTATAGTTTGACTGCTTTGGTTCTGCTTGCAAAAATGCTGTTGATGCATGCTTACCCACGGTTGCCACGCCGTATGCTATTTTCACCTGCATATGGTTAGACCGGAAGAAACAGTCAGCGGACACATCACGTTGACAGCGGATGCGATGCACTCACTTTGGCCTGTTTAATAGAAACGGTGTGAATGTCTGATTACAGATGCTATCCACTGTAGACGGAAGTTGTATGAAACCTGTATTCTCTGTCATTGAGCTGTGTCTCGTATTGTCAGACTACTCTTATGAGCATCTTGTGTGTGCGTTAGTTGTTCACTTATCGGTTTATTTCGGGGCGCATTCCTAGATTGGGGCTTGTCTTCTTTAAGTGGCATCCTACCTTGTTTTATTCCAAACTACAATGTTTGGTGTGGAATGATCGTGGATTTATAGACTGATGAAGCCTTCATGTGCATTTGTATACAGTTGTTAGTAGAATACATCACTTGCACGTGTGAATTACAGTCCCGAAACTAAAACTCTTTCGTTATACAGTATGTGATCATCGATATGTTTGGCTTTGCGTTGGGTCTATGTATAAAACGTTCCACTTTTGTGAGAAGCAACTTTTCAGAAAACAACATGATCAGCTAGTAATTTTTGGCGTTGAAACATTCACGTACAGCTCACATTTGGCACGTTTAATTTGCACTTACCATATGAACAACAACTGTGTTAGCAAAGCTGTTATCTCCGGGTATCAAACTACCCAACCGTGTATGTGTGCGTTTGTATACATGCAGTCGTTCCGATCACTCTCCGGATCAAACAATGTAAACTGTTCTCGTTCGCCTATTTTATTCTAGCTGTCGATAGTTGTCCGTAATGAGTGCAGTTCATTGCAATCTAACCGAATCGAAGCAAGGGAGATAGCGCTGCTCCATACCCAACTCATGCCTCTTTTGACATCGGCGTGCACACATATGCATGCATATTACTCAAACTCAGACCATAACGGCCTTAGCAAGTAATCAGTTATCAGAAGGGTTTGTTGATGGATTACACTCGCCTTAACCATGACACAACGAGATAAATTAATACCGTCCTCTTAGTGTAAATCGCACGTGGACTTTAAACAGAATTGGAAGCAGATGTTTCTTTATTTCTCTGGCTGTCTTGCGTTGTCTGCGTGTAGAACCCACATACACGCACACGTGGTGGTCGTATCACCACAATTGATCCAACCTGCTAACTTGAGACGATATATGCAATCAGGTGAAGATTTTCCGAATGCTAAAATAGACTTCTCCTTTCATGCGCCATACAAATTCAAATGTGCGGTGAATACTTTAAATATTTCAAAAACTCAGACTAAACCGATCGTGGCATCCGTGCTCGAACGTATGGTTAGTAGTGGTCATCGTCGTTGCCGTTGAACCATCACGAACTTTGGAAACGTGAACTGTACGGATCTCTTGAAATAACAGAACCAAAGCATCGGTTTGTTTTCCGATAAAGAATCGAATGGACTCGTGATTCATGAGCTGATATATATGGTTGTCAACTTTGCGCTATCTTGACTACATTGTGCTGTAGTCTTAATGTGTAATTTCTAGGCCTCCTGAATGGCCTCGTAGGTCAACTGCATAGGAGCGTCAGGCTTCTGCTGTTAGTTCGAATGCATCTGAAGTCCACATTTTGTTCGCAAACAGGTCGTTTAACAATTGAATAATGTGCCCTACTACTTGTTTATGATGCGCTTATGGATGTTCTATAGTCCGGTTGGCGGATGCCTATGTTGATTGATTCGGATAACTCTGTCATAATAGTCAGTCCGGTGAATGTTTTGATAGATACTGAACACACAGTGAAATGATCGAGTGACAGCGTGTTAATCTGAATTTCCCAGGCATCCGGCGTGGTTTTTTCTTTAAAAACTCAGCTGATTGGGCACTTGTCGCGTAGGGTATACGTTACCTGTCGCTGGCTCGAATTTGACTAAAACTCAGATTTTTCATAAGTGGGTTACTTTATAGTCAAACGATTTGTCAGATTTTTCCCATCAGTAGTAGTGTTGTGGTTTACTTCCATTGAAAGTTCACCCCGTTAAACCCAATAATCCAAGTTTCCCCTGTTTTTGAGCGGGTAACTGGGCATGTCCTCATGAACACGCACGGTACGATTGGCTTGATTACTCTACTGACTATATTTCTCTGGAACAGACGTTTTAGAGGTATGGGGTTTATCACACTACGTTAATGGGATGAGAAAATACTTAGCTTACGTTCCCACTCCACGAAAAGATTGGTGTTACGTTTTATTTTGGTCACACTGACCAAATATGTTCACCATAAGTAGAGAAACTATCGCACGATAGTTAAGAGGTGAAGGGCAGATAAGTGGACTTCCGTACAAGTTGCCACATGGTAAATAAACCATCAGTCGCATAAGCAATCTTTGTTTTCTCAGCCGGCCTCATACTGATCGATTAAATAATTGTTGTTTGTGTCTGCGTCGCTTGGGTTGACCATACTCGCATCTTCTAAGTACATTCGGCTTTTACGACAACCTGTAAGTTAGATAACTCTATTGGAATCTTGCGAGTATTTCTCAGGACATCTTTGCTAATTGTTATCCACGTGTGCATAAATGAGGACCATAGTGACGAACGTCTGTTTGGCAACTGTTCTTCTGTGTATACCTGTCAAGAACAATCTAGATACCAACTTGATGCCAATTTTCCTAGCCAAACAACTCATTGTTCGTTGTGTTTCACTTAGGCGTAGTAGGACGACGAAAGTGGGTCACCTTTGTACACATATAACCATAGTAGCTTGGTTTTCTAACTGTCACGATATTGCGAACCACCGGAGAGCTATCTGAAGATCGACAGATTTCACACACAATTTTTTTTGGTTGAAAACCACTAATTCGTCTACATTGTACCGACAGATTACTGAAGCTTTAGAATCTTTTGGTTTCACTGATTATGATGACTTTAGTCACCTTCATTTTGGGACGGTGAATTTTTAGTTTAAAGATACACACCGGGTTTTCCTCTGTCGACTTTACATAGATTTATGAGCCTACATCATCATTTGTGATAAATCGGCGGGATACGCTTAACTCGCCTTGTTTTTCTACTGGCATAAATGAAGGCATTCATCCGCTGGTTAGCTCTTATCTCAATGACGGTGCTTATACCTCTCCACAAATAGCTCGTGCTGCATCGCTGGCGATTCCACCTGACGCGTGTGTGTTAAAAACTATTTACCAAAGCCTACTGACGAAGGATAAATTTAAAATAAATATCCCATCGAACCATTGTTTGTCTCAATAGTGAATATACGTTATATATTGATATAACCTGATGACCTGATCGTCGTCTATCCAGTAGCAAACATCGATTGTATAAATCTACTGAAGCGTATCCTAGCATCACTAGAATAAAAATCTATATGATTCGATCGGCTGAATTGAATCCATGTTACATCAATGTAATTAAGCTTCACTTGACAGGACTTGCTTTGAAGATGCTAACGACCACTGAGAACTAGAGTGTACGTTGGCTAAAGCCAGTGACGATTTTATGGTATGATCGATGAAGGTAAAACGATTGTGTAGGTGTAAGGAGTGCTGTCATCCCGGTGTTTCGTCTGTGTCATCTATTGACTTGGTACTTGTGAAACCATATACCACAAAAGTTGTTTGTTTGCCACGAAGCAGTTGTTCGAACATGTCGGGTGCGCTGAACACATTAAAAAAATTCAGTTGATCCGGACCAGCTTACACAGCCAATGAGATGCGTATGATCAATTATTGCGTTCCAGAATTTCCTTAATCAATAATGACTGAACGTCTCAACATTCTAGATACCGACCTTTTCCCACTTTTTTCAAACTAGTAGCAAGATGATATCAGAACCTACGTTAAGTTTTCGGACGGTTGGGAGACTGAAAGACTAACTCGTGTTTACTGCTTACCAACACCCCTTGCTTGCAAAACCTTGCTCAAGACACACGTCAGTTTTCGTGTCATATACGTCTGCTAATCAATCAGAAGATAAGTCCGACTCGTGAAGAGCAGGTAGGGTTCAAATCTAAATTTGAGTGCATCCATTGTCATTATCATTTTCAGCTTTCAGCCATAATTTTGGCTGAACTTGTGCGCATGATATTTCGGTCTTCCTAACGCGCGCAGTCAATGACTAACACGATTTCCTCATGAAATTGTAGCCAGGCCGTGACTATTAACTAGCTCTAACAAGAGCGGAACTTGAGTATGGTGCTTTCTTTCGAACGGAGCTGGCTGAAAAGCCTATGGGAATGCGAAAATTGCAATTAATTGTAAGTTGTGTCCAATGTATATCAGCCAACATCCCCTGTCACTTTTAGTACATACATTTGAAGTAAAAAGACGCAGAGCCAGTAACCTTGTTGATACAGGTTTGTCCTGAACTGCAACACACTGCCATACCAGAGAAAGTTTTCAACTAGCAGTGTGGATGGTTGTGAACTTCCCAACCGGGTAGACGGCATCTATCAGCCTCACTCAGCTGAGCGATCAAGGCTTTCATAGCTCTTGACCATGGTCGTTCTGCGACTTTTTTCCAACCATCAGCAGTCATATTAAACAATATGCTGTAAGACAGAAGTTCTGTCAGAATACGAAGTGCGTGACCTAACCGGCTGTTCCCTGGTGTAATACGCCTTCTCTGTCTCTTTTGTTCGCTCGGACAACTAAGCCTTACAGTCCCTAGGCAGACTTTTTTGTGGTTCAATTCACGGCGACCCTTGTCTTATTGGAAGTCAAGAGAATTGGCCGATGTTTGTCCATAAGTTCCGAAAAATCAACCGAAATCCACTCCCGTTATATCTGCGGTGCTCCTTTGGAACAGGGCTATTCATAAGAGGTTTGTGTATCCGGGGACATAACGGTTTCAAGTTTGTGTAGCACTTGGGATTTCTTCCCATTGCTCGTTCGGACTACTCTACAGTTGTGATCCGGACAGTTTAACTCCGAGTGATTTTTTTAGTTTTCTAAACCGTTGTAGTTCAGTTCCCAGCTGTGTACTTTGTGTTTGCGAGCGGATGATCTCCAAGCTAACCGTAAAACAGCCTTCAGGAACAGCGACGTAGTCTACAGTGATCAACTGTGTACCTTGCTGCGAGTCCTGGAGCATGGATATTTCCATAAACGAGCAACAATTTTGGAATTTTGTGACCTAAAGGCTGCACTCTACTCGGGTTCCTCTCAATTCCTCAAAAAAACTAATCTCAGAGAAATCTGTTGAAATCGCTAATTGCTCATCCTGTCAGCAGAAGGAAGTCATGTGAGCAACTGTTTCCGGTTATCACCACTTCATATACTATTCTCCAGGACCGTCTGTTCTATTTCTTCTTTATTGATTACTCTGGTGAGCGTTATTCCCCAAAGTGCAGTTCCCTATTCCTGTAGTGTCCAAAGTTCTGGCTCACAAAGGTCTTAAATGTGAATTTAATGCTGTTGTTCTACCATTAGATGAGCCAGAACGGTAACTAAGCCTTCTTTGTATACTGTTTTAAGTCGTGTTTTTATGGCTGTAGCAACGAGGTAATCATCCTATTGTAACAATCTGTTATGAGGGCCCAGAAGTTGGTTATCGTTTACCCTCATTCCGATCGCCATCGATCAAGGACTGAGTGAATAACAGCCTCAGTCTGTAATACGCGGATTGCTTATTTCTAATATGTGATCTGATACACTCATCATATCAGTCCGAACAGGGACTCAACAGACCATAGTGGAATGTCAGTTTTGAGAGTTTATTTTCTAGAATATTCTACGTCCACAATACCTCTGACCAGACCTACGGACGTTATGATGACGATGATGAGTCTATCGTAAGAAACACTAGTAGCTGGTGTTCATTTTGTACTTCAGATTTCTGCTTTTAAATTGTAATTGCTATTTTTTAGTGTTACATGTATTGTCTGAGCTTTCTTAGTGCTGAGACCATTACGCTCCGTGTCTATCCGTCTGATTGGATGAAACATGTCAAAGTTATAATGTCTGCCGTATACATCTAACCGGTGGTCATATTTGTTCCACTAATCTTCCCGTCGATGTTTTTTTAGCCGCGAATTTCGACCACCGGTTTGAACATCCCATTCCGACAAGAGTTGAAAGGTATCGTCATATCATCCCCCGTCATCACTACTGCGACTACATTACACTCAAACGAGTTCAGTGTTACTCGTCGGACTGCGGACCCGGTGAAACCGTCGTGGTTCTGCGCTTCGCATCATGGTGGCGGAATACCCCGCCGCAAGCCAGTCGAAGTGAAGCAACCCAAACCGATCCATTTGGGCCACGGACCGCCTTCCTCCGGGTTTCTTCATGAATGTTGCCACATTCCACAGCCTATCCTGGACCTGTTTGTTTATTTGGCTCGCCAGGGTGTGCATTCGAGCGACTTGTTCCGGAGACCGGGCAATATCAACCAAATGAAAGTATGTATGTGCGTGTAAATCCACAGCCATTTATCTAATAGTTTGTGATTTATCCTACTCTCCGATTGAACCAGCCACTGCCAACCTAAAATCAGGCGAAGATTCCAAAATAGATTTACGTGTTTTTATCCGTCTATCCTAGATGCTTGTATGTGTAAGATTGCCCATCTCTCCGCACGTACATGCATCTTTCAGTGATCTAGTTTGTCGTAGATGAAACGATGAAAGACTGTCTACGACACTTACAAAATGCCGGTGTACATTTACTGTCTGACGGAAGGTTGACGGATGCCAGCCGTGGTGAAAACGAGGTATTACCACTTGGCTATTTTTAACCGACCGAAGTGACGCTTGACATCATATTTCGCTCCGCGGTTTACAATTTGGCACTACAATGTGTTTCGGCAAGGTTGTTTTGGTTACATGACTTTACCTGATGATTATAGAACTGGGTGTCATTCACCCGTTTTCGGATTTGGGAATTACACTAAAGACCCGTATGCCCTGTACCAAGATGACCTTTGAGAATTTAGGTCAATATATCATATATAATTACTGGCTTCATACACACTGGCAGCCAGTCGGGTTCAATGACATGAATGTTGCAATTGGTTGACTCCGTTTTCTTTGATCTGATTGATTAGGTGATCTAATGAAGGCCACAGGATACCTGGTTTCTTCTAGTAACTTATAAGTTCATTATTTGCTCGCAGGGTGTCGGAGCTTTGCTGTTACTAGTTTGAGTCGGAGGGACTTTTTATTGAATCAGGTATCAGTCTTGTTACTTTTTTATCCTTCAAATAGGGCTGTACTTTGACTCTCACGCGTAACTGTTGGTCAGCAATGTATTACTGTTGCTGTTAATGGCTCATGGTACAAGTTGTCCGGGTCTATAGTTGAATTATTAACCAGCTCCTTGATTCATTCGCTGTTGACAGTGAAATTGAACTAGATAGGTGGATCTATTTTACTTTCATGCCTTGGTCTGAAACTCGTTGTCTTCAACATCTTTTTGCGTCCACTTGTCAGTTGTTCTGCGATTTTCACACCAACAGCAATCGCGAGATTCGTTGCCACTGTAGCAGGTCTCAAGTGTACATCGTACTCTTATCTGGGCATAGAACAGTGGGCCTCACGCGTGTGACCCGCGTGCGTTTAAGCAGTATGTGATTTATCTAGAGCCGACATGGCTATTGTCATACCTGGGCGACGCCCGGTGTTTTGCCAACCGTTACTCAATAGGAGTCAGCCTGGGAGCTTGTCACCTCCACGCGGACGATTTACCAGATGAGAAATTCCCAGCTGGGTTTTATTTTATTTTTCCTTTCAAATTGGCATATCTCGTTTATGCTTTCGTGACGGTTCATCTTGTATAATCCATCTGGAGGACAGTGGATCCGGGAATGGCTGTAACGTATAACTATAGTTCTGCCAATCATGCATGTGACCCAGTACCTTTCTTTACCCTATCCTGTTGGTATTGTTCGTTAAAGCATATGACAGAGAGATCGTCATTTGGTGATCTTCAGTGTGAATTCCATCAGCTTTCTTTCAAGCTAGTTGTTATCATTGTATAGATAGTCAACATTCAGAGAACCTCATGCGAATAAGCCTAAACGTTAACATTGTCCATGTCTGGGGAGACCTTTTGATACGTCGTTTTGCACGTGTTCTTGAGACCAGCCTAAACGGTAGTGTATGTTGGAGTGGTAGCCTTTGAAATCCGCTCCTGCACTAATCGAAAACTTCTCAAATGACTAATTGGCTCAAAAATTACGACTGCACATAATTATACCCTATTGTGCGGTGGAAATTGTTTACCTGAAAATGACTTTGGCCCGAAACGAATTCCGTACAAATGGAGTGTCCATGGGAGGAGTTTGTTCATTGTGGATTATCCACGAAGAGAATTAGTTAGACTGTCTACTTTGTTGATGACTTACATTTTCCCTCACATGTTTCCCCGGGAACCTAAAGAAAGTCTGTTCACTGTAACACTTATCTAGGGAAACCATCAGTAAATGAATTCAATTATCTCTCTCCATTGAGGAAAACTGTTGTTTTGGTTCCTGTTAGTACGGATCAGCCATACGATTGTTAGTATTGGTCAAGTAAATTACATGGTCCAGGTTGTCTCACACTGCAATCGTGATTTTACTGATCAGTAGTCAACGATTTTGATTGTTACAAATTGGAAAACATTCTTATTTGATCAGTGGGTTTAGGATTTCCACCCAGTCGTTCCGTTAACAGAACACTTACCGTACCACCTCTCATGACTGACCTGGACAACCCGAGCGCTATTCAAAAATAATTCTAGTCGAAAACTTTCTTTCAGGTCTAGTGTTGATTATCGTGCTACAGGCTTTCCCCACGATTGTGAATAGAATTGGACAAAGATGTCTACTGTTGATGATCAACGTGTACATCAGAACTGTAGTTTAGTGCTTTTTGTTAAAACAGGTTAGACGAGAATTTTTTGTGCACACAAAAGTCGAGATCTAATGTACACAGTGTCAAATATGTAATCAGGGCTTCGGCTGAATGCTTTCCAAACACGAAGCTGTTATCTAACAAATAGTGTGTTATGAATTCCCATCTGTCATCTCCTTTAAAACTAAACTTATTAGGTTGGGTGTGGTGTATTCACCGTTTTTCATTTTGACGTTGTTGGTTTGTCCTCTGTTGAGTTATCTACGTTAACACTGGAACGGTTGGATTGTATGTCTATCGACTTTTGCGCTTGTGAGTTGGTTTCAGATAGTTCTGTTGGCAATCGTTCTTTTTTAACATTGTATTGTTGTTGTGATATGGCTTGCTTAGAATCACAACACTGACAGGATAGGAAAGAACACTATCCTTATGATCTATCCCTAAAGTACTAGTGAGTAACAGGTTAGTTCATCTGCGTCTGCTGAGGTCGGCGCTGGGGACAACCGTACGGTTGCTTCGGCTTCTAGGTGGGACATTATTGTTGATAAGCCTGATGTATGCCTGGTTGTAGCTGTCCAGTGATTCACACAACACTATGGACGAACTACTTTGTGATAACTGCCATTTTTAGGAAAAGATGTGGTTGTAAACTTCGCCACGCTTTTGTGTACTGAGCTTGAGCGAACAATTGTGTATACTGTTTTTGGTCTAAGGCCTGTCAAGTTTATTGACTTATACTGTTTAGAATTGATGTTATTAGGCCTACCGAGCGCAGTAACTGAATTTGACTTCTCAGTAGCCTTATACTAGTAACATAAAGGAACAACCCTGTAACGGTGCTTGCACATATACAGGGCCTGAGCTATGAATTTGCATATCGGTGTGTGCTTCATAAAGCTTACACTCATCCTCAAAACAACAGTTGTGTTGTTTCGTTTCATTACCTCTTTCACTCATACTCTCTCTTGTTTTGTTCCATCCTATAGCAAATTCTTCATCGGTTTGGTACGGGCGATACAGTCGATTGGGATGAATACAATGTGTATACGGTGGCCAACGTAGCCAAAAAGCTTCTACTTTCTATACCGGGCGGGCTTTTCGGTCCGGATGGTGAGGCCGAGCTGCTTGCCACTGCGGATAGCTCGTGCTCGTCTGAGTTAGAGCAGATCACCGAACGTTTGTTACGCACCGATCGACGAAAGCAAAAAAATGGCACTGACGGTGGTGACAATGAACCGGATGTTGTCGGAGATCCCAAGCGAACATATCCGTGTAATGCTCAGTTAGAACAACCAAATTTACATCCCTTACTTCCGTCTCCGCTGTGCGAAACTGCGGCAAAGACGGTCACATTCGTTGACAACCGGACTGCATGCGGTCCACAACAACCATCTCGACCATCATGTTGGCCTCGAGGTTCCATACAACAACTCCATCAGTTGTCTGAAGTGGCAGGACAACGAATTTCTGTTTTCCTCAGGTTGGTACTTCGATGCTTACTTTGGTCCATTTTAAAAGGCTTTTGGTGCCCACTGTTCTGATTGGCTTGATAATGATCATGAGAACGCTCGATATCTTGATGTAGAGGTGCGCAAACATTTTGGTACTCAGCATTTACTACCCGCACAAAATGAAATTCTTCATCAATCGTCCAATTCACTCCAAATCATTGACCGAACACATAAAGGTTATGACTAAAAATGTCTACTTTTCTCTGTTTTCCTATCGAGTGAATCATGAGTACCCTACTCACGAGGAATACAAATCAAGCAGTTTTGAACCATTAAATTCAACAGCAAAAATTGAATGTAATCGGAAAATGCACACATTTTTTTAAAAAGCTGAATTATGAACCAGTAATTATTCATAAGAAGAAACCGTCCACGATTTTAATCTGATAACCGCGATTCATGGTTCGGTTCCCTTTTCTAAAAGAAGACGATTTTACATTTTTACTCCTGGTAGTTTGATGAGGCCAAACCTCATAAAGGTATGTTGGCACGGATGTTTGTAAAAATTCGATAACCTTATCTGAATGTGATGGGTGTTCCATTTTTGCTTTAGATAAAGAAGGTCGTAAGAGTCCCAGTTCTGAATCTCAGTGTTCCATAACTAATCCGTTCGATAAGTTGTTGCCTTCCGGTAAATGCCAGAGAATTTCCCACATTAGAACTTATGAACCGGTTTCGTATCCAGTCTATATGATCCGGAGCAGAGCAGAAAGTTGTTCGTCGAAATGTTTATCGAAACCTTCTACGGGAGCTTTTACATGATGATGAATATTTCTGCTACTCGTGACTGTGTTTTTGTTTGTCATAATTACAGACAGCAATACATCAATGTTTCTCACTGATACTTAACTGCCACACAACCATGAAGGAAAAAAGGCAAACCCTATATAAGAAGCGAGAAGAAAGAATGGAAGGAAGAGGAACTTAACTGCCAAAAATAGTTACGTCTTTATTCACACATCAAACATCAAGGTGCCTTACAAGCAAACAACCGAGTTACAAGTGAAAGTTAAACGTCATCAACCAGACAATTTTCTTTTGGTTTTCACTGTCCCCCGTCATTGAGTGCACTGATTTCACAGACATTGCGATCAATTAATGACAACACTCATGCCACTGATTGCGATTAGCCACCATCTCATCGAACGTCTCTAACCACTGACCCTACGATTTGTCCGGAATGCAAATCTGATCTACGATGAGCAGTCCCTTGGTGAACGGCTTCATTTCTCTACACCGGATCATCATCTGTCTATATCGCACCATACGCCATTCGCCCGCAGCGTCGGCAAAGAGTGTTCGATGTGGCACACGATAAGCTGGCATTCTTAGTACATGACCTACCCATCTCAGTGTGTGCAAATGTAAGGATTGAATGAAAGAATTCGTTTGACGATCACTACCAAATACCCGCTTTCTAACCTCCTCGTTGGTGCTACTCGATACGAGTGATCGAATGTAAACGTCGGTGATAAAATATCTGGAGGCGGTTCACGTCTACCCTTAACCTTTGGCAAATTCATTCAAGCGCTGAAACATTTCTTGTATGGTACGGTTAATTCCCATCGATAATCCTTTTCGAACTAGTGATACCTTTCATCCACTGCCAAAATGTTAAGATCTTTCTTATTGTGAAATGTTCTGGTCGTTGACTATTTCAACAGTATCAGCAAAAGACGAGCGTCCCGCTCGCATCGCCAGAAACATCGTGTATATTTGTCTGATATTTGTTGGGACTGCCCTTGATCTGTATTGATAAAGTGCACACACCAGGTGACACGATTTTCAACCATCCACCCGCGAAAATCATTTAACCAAGAATGTATGAACTACTTAATTTCTATTAGTATCTCCACGACCTTTCATTCGATATATATGCCAGTTTCCTTTTACTTGATCACAAGAACCCTGAAAGAGCTACACAGTCAGGTACGTACAATGGATTTGATGTCATTAACCACACTCGTTAGTACAATGTCTTGAATTGATTCTTTTTTTTATTGCGAATACTAACACACTTTCGGACTTTTTGTCGAATTTACGATCACATTCGTCTTGATTTCAAGCTGAACATCACCCACAATTGATCGCAGCTGTCGCATTTCCATAGACTTTCCAGTCGGCCCCTTTCGAAAAGAAGCACTAGACTCGAGTTTCGCTCTCATTAGAACTCGTCAGTTGTGTATATCCTTGTCACTGCTGGGACTAGAACCACGACCACGCTGTTCATGAGACCACCGTGTTTTACCACTGTGCCACTGACCTCACATTAGGCACGACCTAATTATCATTGCATTTGAATGCTCAACCACTTCCGCTTGAGTAATGATCAGATTGCACGATCGTCTCGATAGGAGACACAGTTACCATCTGTTTTTTCCAATCGACAACCCATCTTTCAGGACTTCCTAGACAGGTTCCTCGAAAATCCACTGAACCATGTACAGTCGTGATTCTCGACGGATATTTCATAACTGCTACGACTTTCTTCGCGGTTATAACAACGTCATTTTACTAATTTTTTGCTGCAATCAAGTATGTGCACCGCACGGGCATATATTAACTCATTGATGGTTTGTCAGTAAACATCACCCTCGACGGTGCTGTTGGTACGACGCTTAAACTCCAAAATTCTGGCCATCGTTGATGCTGTGTTGATCAGACAAACATAGCCAGCGTTGTGTGCGTAAAAGTTAATGGTTCACACACTCCACCCTCCGTAGTAGCGGCCTTTTGACCCAAAATTCACTCTGTTTGACTACTGTTATTATGAATCCTTGTTATATATTCTGTTTGTATTTAGCATTCGGCTGGTGAGATTGATCGAAATGTTAACGTCCCACAACGTTTTCCTTTTTACCGTTTTGATTAATTGGATCAAGAGAAAACAGTGGTTTAAATGGATTAAATTTGTTTCCTTTTCGACATGCATGAACTCACGATTTAGTACTCTTTCGAATTTCTTCACCTCTTTTTTTCAATGGGTCTGACGGTTTCAACCTCGCAGCTTATACATTTTAGACGTGACTTGATCCTTCTTGGTAATTTTGATCTGCATGTTTATTTCAGGGTTCTTGACAGTTTGCCTTCCTCGCACCAGCAACTTTCGGTTCTCATGATTGGCATACTTCATCATTTGGTGTTCCATTCGGCCTCCAACTCGGCCAAATCGATGTTTGCGTCTATGATCCATCTAGGTCGATTGAGTGCGTTAACTACCAGTTGGAAATCACCCGTACCATCTGGTGTGCAAGATGCTGATGTTGAGGATCAGTCAGCTCCGGAAATTCCTCTTCTCACGCTGGCCGAAGGAGTGGTCAAGTCCGTTGCAGGTGCTCTGTTTCACACGTGCCCTTCATCCGTTTCAATGGTGGAACAAACCGCACAGGTGTGTTTCGGAACTCCAGACGTTCTTTCCGGCGTCCGTCCGCATGTGTTTGTGTGTGTGAATGTGCCACGTTGTAAAATTGATTTTACATGTTGGGAAGACTTAACGTTGAACTGGACTGCCTGAAGGGATACGATTCGGACGGCGTCCGCGAGTTCAACCAGCAGTTATTACACAGCCAAGAACGAAAGTGGGCAGTATGCCAGGGAACCATCGGTGGTAACATGACTATATGGTGTTGAGAGGTGTGCGGCCGCGAACACCCTGGCCGCATTGGCCTAGTAGGTCACCAGCGTACTCATAGTGCACCCTCTGCGAACAGATGATGAGTATGTTAGGCAAAAGTAGGTCATATCAGCATATCCATTCTGTTTCCGTTAATGATTGCATCGACAAAGACCATGGTCGTTTGGCTACTAATTCGCTCCTCTTTTCAGAAACTTGGGTGTCTGCGGTCTTCTATCCATTCTTCTTTTCAGTTTTGTTGGTGTATGGTATGATGAATGATTTGCCTGTTCTTTTCGTGGTGCAATCTGATTTTTGCTATTCGCTCTTATCCTCTCTAGAATGCACTAACATGCACTTCTATATCGAAAGGCCTTTGTATTATATTTTCCTTTTTTTCCTTCTCAGTTTAAATCTTGTCATTGCAGTCTCTTTCACTGTTTATTTTCCGAGAGATAAGTGTTTCCTTTCTGTGCTAGCCATTCAGTTGGCTAACCAGCATTGGCCAGCTGGACACACACCTACTGTTCTTATTCCTTCGGGTTTAGACCGGATACGTGGTGTATGAGTGGAATCGCAAGTGGTGCAGTGCAAGCCACTTGGAGTGATGGTTTGAAGCGCAGGCGTCCTTTGGCTTTGGCCACTGTGACAGGCTAATCCATTTCGAATGCCGCCAATCGTGTGAATCTGTCTTTAGTCTGGTTGCTCCCCTTTGGCCAATCTGACATGGTTGAACTTGCAACGACCAAAATCAAGGTACCTCTGCTTACATTGCAGCTACTTGTAGGAATATGGGTTTCACCGGCTCCTTAGGGCGTGGCAATTATACTGCACATCGTAGTGAGAAGACAGAAACTGGTGATCGCTTCCATTCAGCGATGAATATATATACAATACCTTCAGACTTGATTGAGAACGAAATAAACTGAATCGAAGCAGGACGCGAATGTTAGGCTATTGTGTATACGGACGTGTCCGACTAACACAATTGTATTTGTGCATCCAACGTTGATTTCATCTGGTTACTTGTCTCCCCTATTCAGCAAAATGCAAGAAGTACAGTTTGTTCTAATTTATTATAATCCTGAATATCGGGTCAGTATTTGTGTACGAATCTGTGCTAGCATGCTAATAAACTTTGGCCACAAGGGAACGCAAAAGCTGCTATGTAGCTGGCTAGAAATATTGAGGGATATAATAGAAGCTCGAAGGTTACGGAAGAAATGCTTTTATACACGTTTTTTCCTTATCTTGTCTCGTTACCGTACATCTCCCCTGTTTTAAAAAAACGACCAAATAACAACAGATGTAACAATCCAAAACTGTCTTCTGGGAAACACCGACCGTCTGTTTGAAATTGTTTTCTGTTAACTTCACCCGATTATAAACGATTGTGTTCGTCTGTCAAATGCGAGTGTTACGTTTCGAATAACCATGGTGACAAATTTACACTAGTGTTTCCCATCGATCGTATTGTTCGCTGTGAGATTTATCACCTTCCATCTGGTTATCTGTGCGTGTATCTCGTAAATGTTTTCGTTCACGATATATCCTTCTCCTTCTGCATCTAATTCTTTCATGATGCCTTTACCGTTCGTCTGGCGAATCACCCCCATCCGATTTCTGCTCCATTCTCAATAAATCCCTCTTACTAACGCAATGTGTACACACCTGTGGCGACATCGATTCGTATGTGAGTCATCACAGCGCAGCTCTTGTCTCGTACCAAATGTGTCAACTTCGTACTGGGTGTTTTGGTGGATTAGATTGGAATTGTGTGCGAATGTGCATCCACCGTTGTCTTTTTCTGAAAACTTTTTTTCTTCTAGAACCGATATAATTCTCCTTTTTGGGTAACTACCCGTAACTGTGAATGGGCGGTTTTCGCTGTTCTGCTTCATCAGCGATTCTTATTTCATAGTCAGTAGTAACATTTACATCGCAGCATCCGACTAACTGTCGTTACCCCCAACATTTCTTGTTACGTGCTGTAGAGGTCACCGATGTTCTGGCTCTGGAAACGAATACAATGAACATCGGTTATCTTACTGCTAACAGTTTCCATTTATTTTCACCTTTTGCACGTTATGCCATTCACCTGCGACAAAGAGTGCTCGGTGCGACGCGCGACTAGTTGGTGTTTTTGAAACATGTTCTTTAACTAAAATCTGTTATGCAAGATTGGGCGATTGATCTCAGCGTTGCTTACCAGATGCACGTTTTTAGCGAGCGCACACATCAACAGTTGAGTAAACCCGTGTGGTGGTCAAGCAACAACATGACCACGAAATATCAGAATCCTGATTGCTCCATTGAGTAACCTCGGTCAAAGTCGCCTGCCCGGCTGAAGCTCTCGTAATCAGTCAAGCCACTGGTTAGAAATGCTATCCGAGATATCGGTCTGTCGCTGTCAATGACGTACCTGCATTTATATCGCTTCTAGTTCTTCCGCTTAGTTTTGCTTCCATTATTTTTGCAACTTTCTCATTAACGTTTTCTTCCAGGATATTCCAAGTCACTGTTAAGGTGAGCGGTGGCCTTAGCTACAATACTTTTTGGCCAGGCTCATGACTGTTGATGATGATGATGCATCAGTGAACAACTATTTAAATACGCATCGCATCCCCATTCTTGTACGGCCACATTCAACAAGCATAGGATGACATCGCTCTCAAGATTTGATCTGGCTCTCTGTTGCCACAAATGTCCTACATTGGCGATACAAGCCTCCGTTATTTCTGCTTATTCCTCCTCTATTACTGATGCCGTTTTTTAATAAAAAGAACGTACCAATAACCTCATGATTTCTTTCTTCAAGACTAGCCAATTACTACACAATATCTGAGGGACAGTTTACATTTTAGGGTCGCAAAGTGCATCCCGAGTTGCTTTGCAAAACGTGGAGGATTGTCTAACGTCACTTGAGACATCTAAAGCTGAGTAGGCAGCAGATTCGGGTCATCACGAGACCACTTCATTCAGAGTTTCCAGGCTTGTTTGTGACGGACGAGCGTTCAGGCTGTCGACACCTACGCAAGTGCGAGTTTATTATCTTCGGTGTATGTCGTTTAAAGCATATTCTGTTACTTTGGTCTTCTTTCATATTCTGACGGTCACAGTGGAGTACACCTTGATGTTTCCCCATTTATCTATTTCCAACCAGTAGTAATCATTTACACGCTCAAGCATACATATGGTGGTGGTCGGACTCAGTTGTTCCGAACCCGTGGGTCGCGATTCAAATTTGGGTCGTGAAACACAAAAATAAATTTAAGCTGTTTCCTACCGAAACAAAAATAAATTGGCATATTATTTCAAGAATAAAAGTCGTTTAACGAAATGAACATATTTGTTGTGACCTGAGAAGTTGATCTTTACTAGACATCCATTACAAAGTGCGCGGAACTACACAACCTCGATCTGAAACACTATTTTGCACAGCTAACATATGTCTACATCCATGGCAGTAGTGTAGCGACAGTCTTGTTTCAAACGGTCACTTCCAGTCCCCGGTCTTCTTAGTGTTTAAGTCTGTCTTTTTGTTCCCGCTTGTTTGAGTCGTGTTACACTATTCACAGGTGAGGCTACCAATTAATTCCAGTAAGCAAGGTCGTGACCAAACTGTTGATAATGATGATGAGAATATTTTTTCTTTCAAAACCAAACATACTTTTTGGATTGAACGACGTGGTGGACTATAATTCCATCATTGTTAGCACTAAATGCGATATACTCTGGAACTGTCACGGACCTGACTACAGTCAGTCTTTAGGGAATATTTTGCTAATTACTGCCGTCAACTTACTGGCTATATTCAGGAGATTGGTTTCTTTCAGAATAGTAATTGGGCGGTGAATGTAATTTACTCAAGTGTTTCACAATTTAGGTTCGATATTAGGTTTGAACAAATTATATGGTAGATCCACAGGAAAATCAAGCTCATAAACGCTCAGTTCTCTGCTTCCACTCTTGAGAGTTTGTGCTGTGTTACGACACGAGTTAGTTCGCATAAGATATGTTGAAAAGTTGTATTACCACTTCTTATGACTATTCTCCATGATTTTAACGTCTCCCCATGATCTGAATTACAACAAACAATTAACCCAATCTCTGACTTGCTCCGTACATGTTGGCAACGATCGGGAACTCTAATGAAAGAAGAAGGTTTTCCATTTCTAATGCGTTATTGTTAGTTGTGTAAAAGTGTAACTAACGTTTAACGAGATTGCAAGCCGTAGCTGTGTTTACACTAAGCGTTGTTATTCGTGTAAGTTCTTTTCTTGCCCATTTCTCATGCTTAAGATACACTGGGTCTGCAGTCAACTTTTTGATTCTTGTCATAAAAGGTTCGAAATCGTTGATTTAACCAGTCGTTTGAGCCTGCCCAGCTAGATCATCTCAGTTTCCGCGATTATAATGTTCACTAGAGTCAGCGACCCATGTTTATCCGGAATTAGTCGTTGTCGTGACATATTCATGTATTGCTTAGTGTTCTAACAGGAACGAAATTGAGGTCTGATGATGCATTTTGGAAGGAGCTAGCTGCAAACTTCAGCTTTAGTCAGCCGTATGTGGCACTCAATTTGTATAAAATGATTTTTACGACCGTTCTTCTTTGCATTACCTGTAACAAAATGTGATCTGTATCAATTCGACGAAAATTGTTGCAGACCAAGACCAGTTTGGTCATTTCCAAATTCGTCAGCAAGTCGACTCAGTGCCACTTGATGCATTCACTCGTAACGTTCATTTGTGATTTGATTTTAAATACGTTTGTCATGATACATTCAAGTTTGTTACTTAGACTAACATTATGTTGCTCAACATCTATCATCTCGTCTACACTCTTCTGGTAGTTTCGACCTTAACGCTTCCTAAAAGGGGGGTTAACTGAGTAGATCTTTTTAAATCGAACAGATGGAATCAATTGTGTATAGCGTTCAGCCTATAATATTGAAAAGCCCAGCACAAATACATCTGTGCTATCAACGACGGCCCTTTACAATTTAGGCGTTTGTATTAACCAATCATATACTAGACCGTTATGGTTGTCATCAATCTGTCAAAGATTCTCATTCATCATGGAGTAATCGCATGTGGTCAGCTCGTTTTGTTTTATTTGTTCGGAAGTCAGGTGATTACAAGTATAGGATATATCACTAACATCGAAACTTCGAAGAATGCTTAAGTATAAGTTTTACATTGCACCGTGTTTCTTACCCAGTATAATACGGGGTCATACTTGGGCTAGACGCTGACGAATTTGTCAGTCCTAGGCGAGAGCAGTTCTACTACATGGGGCTGGTATCCGTAATCGTGTGATTGATAGCCCAGTGTCTTTGAGGAATGCTTATAAGCGAACAATAGGAAATGATTTACTCATATCAACTCAACTGTGAGAACCCAACGGGTACCGTGAAAATGATAAAGATTGATTCGATAATTTTCTTCTAGAAAAATGATGCAACTGTTGCAGTGATTCTCTACTACATCGCTAAACCGTTTGAGCACGCGCTATTCGACTCTGTCTGTTTCTGAATTTGAAAATGGCTCTCGAAAACTAATGCTCAAACCTAAAGACAATGTCTGTCCTTCATTTGAACACTCGACAGTATAAGGGTACCGTTCACTCTGACTCATGGTTGTGTCGGTTTTTGTTATGGTGTCAGTGAGACCATCAGCCTATCGATCAGTCTTGAGTCTACTCATCACAATTGTATTTTCCACCGGTCCCCAGAGCGTGCACGCTTTTATTGCCGGACTATACGTGGTGTTTTCGGACCTAATGGCCGCTTTTCATTTACTTCCTTCGAGTCTGTTTTCTTGGTGAAGGAGTTTTGAAAAAGTTGCCATCTTGTTTAGATCGTTCCACTCTAAAGTTACATTTGAAATAAAAATGTTTGGCCAACTGTCTTATATGTTTGGTCGTTCGAGCGGCGTTCTTGAATAGGCCAGTTTCTCTTCTTATCTTCGTGGTTGGTTGTTTTCTGAGTCCTGCTGTCAGAGATTCTAGTGACCCTGGTTGTTGCCTGCTCTAGATGGTCAGCTAACGGACGGTAAATACACTGGTGCCTTTATTCCTCTTGTCTACCATATTGATGATATGTAGACCATGCTGACTAAGTTGAACACCTAGGCTTGTGTGCATACAATGTGCTGTAGAAGTCAGAATGATAGGTTTCGAATGGGGATTTCAGATCTTGTACCCTTAGGCCCAACACAGACTCATTATTCTATATTGCTGAATAAATACTACTGGGAGTGACAAAGGATCACGTTGCCTCTGCTGTCTACAACATTCGAATGACTTCCGGCTCTTGTTGAGTGCTCTTTGTCTGGTTTTCTAATTGCAACAGGATGTGATTAGTGATAAATGGATTGAGAATAACACAACGTTACGAGCAAGTTGTAATACTCTACGTTTCAACCACCTCGGGTGGCCTTCCTCAGGAGTCTTCTGACCGCATGAATCGATCTGGATAACGAACCACCCAAAATGTATATGTATGTCTGCACTGTCCGAATATGCTTCACTTCAGTTTCTCTG